>JAANSQ010000120.1:0-41048 GCA_036850885.1 Lepidocyrtinus dapeste
AGATAATAAATTTAATTTAATTGTAAATTTAAAAAACCACAAAGAGCAAACTTTTTCCTTGCTCCCTCTAGTTTTGTGGCTTCTTGCATGCATGTAGGCTTATCTTCATTACATCTATCTAAAATCTAATGTTCGACCCATACTAACTAAGGGGCTTTTTATTGCTTTGTAGATGTTTCTAAAGACATTTTTTATTTTATTAGGAAAAATTGCAATGGATCTCTCTCATTTTGTCCGGAATGAAAAGTGTTGCTGACGCACTTAATTGACCCAGCACTTCGTTACGTGTTTTTTCCTCACGAAATACTAATAAAAACAGACAAGATACATGCAGATGCTTTTCTTATTCAGTCAGTTTTTCCTCCAGGCATGTTTTTGCATATATTGATTTAGATTTTTTTCTGATTTATTTTGCATGGTGCTATAGTTTAGATGGGATGACAAAAAACATTTTACTAAACATGAGCATGAAAGACCAACTGTCAAACAAAAACTGACATGATCAGGAGAACAACTCCTTAAAAGGCGAATCCACCTTATTATTAGATACTACACAGCCGCTGTCTAACTTTGTTAATTCTAAATAGTTTTCTCATCTTAAACAGATTGATTATCTTGAGAATCCAACAATTTTGTTGCAATATCATGTATAATTTATATTACTAAATTTTGCTATTGAAATTCAATTGTTGATACGTGTTTATGTTTATGCTCATTAACAAAAAGGTTATCATGAATCAGAGAAGTTTTTTTCTCCTGTGACTTCCAAAACTGTTACTGCTATATGAACTCTAATTCTTTTCACTGGCTTTGTATTAAATACACTGTTTTTGTTTCGTGATATAATCATTAAGTGACTGTTCCTCGTCCCTTTACATCGTCTACCACATCCCAGGATGTAAACCTTCCTCTTTTTTGCCTTTTACGATGAGAAACAATGCTTGAGAGGGAACTGTGAGACGGAACAAGCAAAGTCTTAGAGGAGCTCATGGAGGAATTAATCCCTGTGACTTTGATTTGAGCACTAAGTCTCCATTAACACTGACAGCTAAATTGATATAAAGTACGCTGTCATAATTTTTTAAGGATTAGACTTTTCTCCATCGCATAGCTTCCTAGAACTAAAAGAGCGAGATATTTTTCTCTACTGTGAATATTACACTTAAGTTAACATTGTATCCATTCATTGTGGTGAATGGAACTCCCCAGATTGAGGCAGGGAAATGGTGTCGTAAAAAGCAAACAACTTGATTCATGAGCTCTTAATCTTAATAATAATTTTTATAAACTTGGCCCTTTCATTTACCCGCTCTCATTAATTTCCAGGGATAAAGTTTAGTCTCATTCGTAAAACTTGCCACGACCACGAAACTAATCTAGGATTGTCTTTTACTAGATAATTATTTAATTGAAGTCTTGTCACGATCAAGCACACTATGTATCATTTGTACATGCCATTATTACAGCTTGAGAATTTAACAGCATCGTTGCTATTAGAAATAGTAGCGAAGTTTATATGAATGTGTTTAAAAGGCGACAATTATGGCCTGACTATTAAATATAAAATTAAAGACTACATTAAATTATACATAAATAGTAAGGTTATTTAAAGTATAAGCTCATATAATACGTCTTTTTTGGTCTCCTACTTTGCCATGAGCTGGCAAGGATATGCTGTGGAATGACTTATCATGAAATCATACCTTCATTTGCATGTTTAATTTGATGCATTAGCTATGCTCCACTCCATTCACAGATTATAATATAATTTAACAATTAGGATCATCAAGGCAAATAAAAAAGGAACCGTGGCTCATTAGTCATCTTGACTTTCTAAACTTGACATTCCTTATATTCTTTAAGTTTTGGGTTGCGTTGAGAGATCATTGTTGACAATGGTAGATGAAGTTAGGATGATAAAATAATATATTGTTTTCTTCTTGAGATGTTGATATATAACATGGTATTGTTCTTTACATTTCGAAAGATGCACCAGTTCGCTCTGTAATCCAAGAATTAAGTCTTGTTTCACAAATCTTACCTCCTGGAGAGTGCAGGTAGGTACTAAATATTTAAACCGGTAGGAAGGAAGACAGAAAAAATGCTGATTCCAGACTCATACGGATAGCCCCGTGTTATTATAATGTTGAAAAATGAAGTGACGCTTGAAATGTGCTTCTTTTCCTCCTCTCTTTAGAAAAGTGAACAAAAAAAAACTTATGCAGGTTGATTATTTTTTAACGTACATGTTCAGATGCAGAGATAAATGAGACGGTACCTTATCATCCTCGGCATGAGCCAATCCATCAAACAATTCATTAAGCTGAACGTACAGAGGGTTGGGCTGATCTGGGTAAAGGGGTGCGATCGTTTAAACTTTAATTTGGGAAATAATACTCCTTAAAGTGATACTGTAATCGATCCATCTATTTACTGACGACCAGTGTGTATCATTATTTTATTATTAAGTCTTGTTAAGCAAGATTATTGATTGCCTTTAAGAAATAGATTTCAATTTAGACCCATTACGAAAAAAAACTAGGCAATTCAAATTTTTCAAAATATACATTCTGGACTCATGTTGCTTCATCGAAAGGAGTTTTTCATTAGTTGATTAAATAAGCTAAGAAGTGTAATACGGCTGAGACTTGTTTGTCTTACAAAAATGGAGTCTCCAAAACCTTCAATGGCTCATATAGTAATTGCTCATAGCTATACTTATTTTTTAAGCAGAGAATAGAAAATGAAAGCAGCGGGTTTTATTCATTTCTTATTTAATTCTTTCTATGAGCACGAGAGCTGACGGATAGGTGTAGGGTGTGGATCACACTCACTTTATATCCATTAAGATCTTTTTAAGAGGAGGCTGGAAGAAGGAGGACAGGGAAGGGTTGAAACGATCGGTTTATAATGCATTTTCTCCGGCATCAATGTCATCAGTAATATCATCTAACTAGAAAGGTAGCTACCACTAGTAGAGATTCTAAGATACATAATTTAATCCAATATATTTAATGAAAGGAGCACTTCTATAGTAACTAAGAGTAATTTTATCGATTACAATTTACAGCCTCGTAAAACGATTCGAGTATTATTTACCCTGTACTTAATCTCAAGAACAGTCCTACAAAGTGCACTTAAAAGTTAATCATTTCTTCCCTTTAAAAATCGTACTGACTTAGGAAATCATAAAAATGGAATGAATTTCTTGAGTTATTATGTAACAAGAAGCATTATTTACTCTACAGGAATGCGCAAGTGGATGCTTTCCAACAGCAGGTAGGAAATGAAAAGGTTAACATTTAGTTTGAGCACATTATCGATTTAAGTGGGCGTATTTAGTTTTATATTGAAAATATTCATAAAGAACCATTCACCACGCTTCTTGGTTAGGATTTCCTCTCTGGTTTCAAATAATATATTCAAGCCAAATAATAGGAAGCAATGTGAATAATGCATGACTTACTAGGTGAATTCACTACCATTGCTTAAGTCTTGGACTAAAATTATTGCTTCCACTTCTATTAAAACATTATTTCTCAGTTCGATGAATAAATAAAATCGTGTAGTGCTCCCCAGTTGATTTCACGTTCCTGATCGCTTTCTTCGTGTTTTTCTTCCCGAAATTGCTCTTGTCCTAGTGATTATTGCGAGGACTTGAGTAGAGCACAGTAGCTCAAGTGGACTCACAAACAAACAATGTCAACACAATTTTCGCATATAAAGAAACCAAGGAAAGAGTATAGCATATAGTCTTATCACTACATCTCTTTTAAACTACAGTTTATAATGATCGTTCGCCACAATACACTTTATATTTGTTATTTTGCTAACCAAAGTAATAAGCAATTTGATTTGGTGGAAAACTCGAGCAATTCTTTACGCAGTGAGTAATTCTTTTCTGGAATCATTCATTTCACCTCACCTCCTTCTTGGAAAACTGGTGAGTGACCTAAGTATAATAGATTTTATATCCTCTGGAACTCGTTCTCAATCAAGAGTTACCATAACATTTTTAAATGGACGGGGACTCTTCTTACCATTCATTAAATAACATAGGCAACGGAACCAATTCAAGTGGGTACACTGGTCACAACGAATATTTTTGCCTTGGTATTTTGCAGCGAATTATATTTGTTTAGGTTTTTAACGGGCATTTGAGCTCACAAAGCATGTAAATTGGCCCTGACGAGTTTCTTCTTGTGCTAGCTTGTCACCAAACTTAGAGGAATGTTAGCTATAAAGCCTAGTGAACAGTAAAAATGAAGGGGTTACAAAGGGAAAGCAAAAACTTTACAATAAAAGGGAGTCAAAAATGCATTCAGAACTGTAAAGAAGTGAAGCATATGACTTTTCAGCTTTTTTAGATTTTTTCACTCATTTATATTGACCACACCAATTTCATGTTAAAGTAGAAATACGGAATTTCCAATCAATTCCTAACGCTATATAGCTATTCAGCTTTTTTAGCTAATAAAACGCCTTTTTTCTATTTTTAAACTGCACAAATTTTCTCTGTTTGAATTGGAAGGCAAGTATTCTTGAATTATTTCACCCACTACAAATAAAGCTCATTTTACGGTATTTTACCTCCCCTTTACTGAGTAGGCAGTAGGCTTTCGTCGGTAGTCTATAAATGATATTTTTTTTCTCTACGTTGTTTATTCACATTTATATCTCAAACCAATTATTTTCGGTCCTGAGGCACTTTCCTACGAATGTCATTAAACAAAACAAAGGGTTTAACTAGTTCCTTACACTACTATCTAATAATCATCATCGTGGAGAACTGAAATTCCACTTTTCTCTCTAATAAAAACTCAAGCATGATATTAGCATAAAGTATCTTTTTTTATATAACCTTCTTCAGTGTCAAGCATTCATTGTCCAACCCATTCTATAAGTGTATCAATAAAAGTATTATGTGTATGCAAATAAGGTAAAAAGAAAAAAAAATTATGTCATTAAATTTCCAGCTGTGTGGCCGGTTCTTGTTCGGCAAATGAAAGAAAAACATCTACAAACTCCCTCCTCAACGAGGCTTATATAAAGTAACATAAACTTTTAGACTACATAACAAGTTGTAAAGGGTTTAAGCTACCTTTCTTTCCAGCGTATTCCCGTGCGGCATAAAATACACCCGAAAATAAAAATTGGGAAGGATCCATCACACTAATTGGTTGCGAAATACCTCTGACTGATTGTGAAATTATGTTGGACGAGTCAGTGCCTCAAGCTTTAGTAAAATTGAGATAAAAAAAGGAATTTTCAAGTGTTTTCATGTATGGGAGGGTACACCCTTGTGTAGCGATAGTAAAAATGTAAATGCCAAATCTCATTTGAATTTATCTGATTCATGCCTCTACACGAATAGACTTTAAATACCTGAAAGGACTATTCAAAGGGAAAGACTCAAATATTTTCGCTAAAGAATCTCTTCATAAAGAAAATCAATATTAGAGTAGTTTCATACAAGCAGGTCTTCAACTGTCTTTAACCGCTACCTGCCACCAGCGCTATTATAACCATCTTAGGATTCTCATTGTTTCCCTAGTAGCCTTCTTGTCGGTAGACCGAAGAAAAAATCGGTTGGAATGGAATGTGTAGTAGTTAAAAAAGAAAATATGTGCCATAAAATTACAGGACAAATATAAAAGTGTACACTTGTGATTATTTTATTGCTGACTTGAAACTCTACTGGAGACAATTTTAACATTATTTGATAGATACCCGAAGGAGATATGCGTAGATAGCGATTGAATTAGACAGTGAGACAAGTGAGGAAAAGAAAGAAAATGAATAAAAGTAATACAGTTTACCTTGTTAGCGCTAAACAATTCACAAGAAAGAAAGCCACTTTTCTCTCTATGTAAGTGTGCACATCGCCTTGTAGGCATTTATACGGATTATTCTGGAGTAAAAATATTTTATTCAAATGGCAATTGAAATACCTTCAAGGAACGTACGTAATTCTAATGAAATGTTTGAGAGAACACCTCAAACCCATTCATTCTGATGCAAGAACTCAAAAAGAGAGACGACCAATGTCTCAAATGTAATTTGAATGAAAAAGGAAAAGATTTTTATGTTTCTTAGAAGGATACCGATATCCTGATGATCACCAACATCAATTTCAAGCTGGTTTTGGCTTGCGCACTGTAAAACATGTTGTTCAAAGAATGCAGGCTTTTACTTGTACGTGAATATTCATGGTATGTACGTAGGGGTAAAATGTGTTGTTTCTTTACAGGTGAAATTACATTAGAAACGAAAAACACTGGATGAGAAAATGAATCCTATCGATAAGACCAAGAGAAGAGCAATAACTTGATGAGAATATTTTATAGGCCATGAGAATTTGACACGCGCCGGGTAGTTTAGAACAATTTTTTATGCAGAATTCCATGCTACTTAGCTGCCTGCAGAGATCTCAAGGGGGTCGGTGTCACACGTAGAAAAGAAGCGGAGCAGATGAGATGAGCTGAAGATGCAGTAGAAGGTAATAACATTTTTTCTGGAGGGACGTAAAAATAAGCGTATACTCAACGGCCATATTTGCTTAAAAGGTTGGTTTGTAATAATGAAATAAAAAGAAAAAAATATTTAGTTTCAAATATTGGATATAATTTATTTCTCAAAGCGATTAATAAAATAGCACTAAAAATTGTAATTAACACCTAAATACAATCATCTAGTAATTATAATTAGGATTCTGTTTTTTATTTTATACGTCATTTACACTTTTGATTCTAAGGAATTCCAAATGTTGGCATGTTATTGATATTACAAGTCAAGCGCTTTGGATCAGACCCGCAAAGAATTTTCCTTTCTTCTTTTTATTCTTTTGCTCTCTCAGCAGCATTTGCTTTTTTATCCTATGCCGCATCATCAGCATCACAATCACACTCATTCTTCTTTCTTTCACTTCTTCTGAAATAAATGCTACGATGCTGATCACGACAACTAGATGAGGGTGATGATGATGATGCCACACGTTTGTGGAATGTTGCTGACTGCCTATACTCCACTTACAAAAGCATTGTTTTGCCAGTAAAAGAAATTGAGATGGGATATAAATATGCTTGAACGTTTTTTGCATGAGAAAGAGAGACGAAAAAAAGTACGTATGTAAATGCATGCTTTTCTTCTCGCACATTACCCAAATAGTTTTGATCATTTCTCCAAGTAATTCTTTTTTCTCAATTCAAATGAATCTATGTACGTACTTCATTTTTGCTTTTAAAAGGCACGCATTGAATACTTTTTTTTACTTCCTATAAAAACTGATGTGACCGACAGGGAAAGAAAAATAATGCCTTTTAAAAACTTGGTGTTTTTTTTGTTTCCAGTAAAAAGACAATTTACTAGGCATTCTTTTTGCATATGTACAAATACCTTTGAAAGTACATTCACATTTATTATTTTAGAATTCCGATCAGTCACTCCTCATTTTATTAGATGTTCATTTTTTCATTCCATTTCATCAAAAATGGTTTTCGTAAAAGGGATCATTATTCTCTTGTTTTCAATCTTCGAAGAAAAATTCAATACGTTGCATTCCTTCATGTACATTACGTACATTATTACTCTGACGTGCATGCTCCGTACTGGCAGTGCCAACAATACATCACCAGACCTACCTGCTCACTCAGATGGGCTTGTGTAATCAGCGAAAATGATGATCCACCAGTCCAATATTCAACGTTCGTTTCCCTCGTCATGATTAGCGGTAAGAAAAAAAGTGTAGGGGGCTTTCACCGAAAAGGGTTGAAGTCTGAAGTGCTTTGTAGACGAGTTATTGTTTTATTGCAACACAGTAGCAATATGGGATTGTACGTAATAAATAAATTCTTTTCCTCTTTTCGATGTATTCGTAATCCAGAAAATCATTTCTTCATTAAAAATAGTATGCTTCTACTACAATAGGCTGTTTTGACTTTGTTTTCCATCTTCTGACGCCAAAGAATTAGATATGTCTCGATCAGCTCGTTTTTCTGTCTACTTATAAATAAAAATGTTTTTGATGATTATAGGGAGCCTAGTGATGATGATGATGAGACGAATACTTGTAAGGCACATTAATATATTGTACTGTGATATTTAGGAAATGATGGGAATGACGCACATTTTACAATGAAAATGCTACAGTAAGTCATGTTGCCCTGGAAAAAAAGACAAATGGAGAAACTTATGTATGAGTATCGTTGTTTTACTTAAGAATGCTACAAAAGTTTCGGAAACCCATATTCATAATATATTTTGAACAGCTATATTTACGTTTAAACTTTAAACAATTGTTTTTAATTGAGACAATGTATAATTAAGGGGTCTGTTCTCTGTTGTCAGGTGAAATTTTCCAGTGACTAAAGGTAACCCTCTTGTCTTTCCCAGACGAGAGTTTTGACACATGGATTGTAGGAGATATTTTGTTTTAATATTTTTGTCATGCTCTTTTAACGAAACCAAATGTTCAAACTTCTTTTTTGTATCTTTCGTGATGCTTAAAGTAAGACTATTGTAACATGGAGAACCTTTTTACTGTTGGTATATTTGTACTTTAAATTTTCTGACGGAAATAAAGGCTGATTGAAACAATCGATAGCAGGAAGAAAAACAAATGAGTATGATGACAAACGAAAAAAGACAATTCAGATGAATGATGACAGAACGGATCATCAAAGCCGTCAACATGATTCTTTCTTCTTGTTGTCTTCCAGCAGAAACTTTTATGAATAATAGGGCTCTGTTGCTATTGTTTAGTGAGATCACATAAGATTATACATCCTTCACTTTGAACTGAAAATTATAACCGCTGAAACCCTTTTCTTGTTTTGTTTCATTTTAATAAAAAGGCACAAGTGACCCACCAACCAACTCCGCCTTAGTTTATATATTATAAATTATTCGTGCGTCAACTGAATACCAAATACTTATGGTCTTCATGTCGCCGTGTGTGGCGACAAAAAAGCGGGAGGAGTTAGGAATACTCATGATAATTGTAGAAATGATTTTAAAATAACAGAATAACAAAATCAAAAAAAATAATATTAATCGTGTTTACTTAATTTGTGTTTAACATGTTCCCGTTCCTTTGAATAAGTAACGGATTACTTGCTGCCGCGTATAAAGATTAAAAAATCTAAACGAAAACTACAAATGGTCCATAACGTCTATGAAGCTTGTTCATTCATATCAAGAAGTATTTCATCTGACATTTTTATTTTTCATAAGAACGCTCAATGCAAGAACCAAAACGTGCATACCAAATATAGAAACAATAGTACAAAACATTGCCATAGATAGTAGTTAATGTTTCTTAGAAATACAGGATAGCATCTTGAAGGCTTAGACGATCTAAATAGTTAAAGTTGATTCATGCTTGAAGCCGATTAATACAACGCAGTAAAAAATCTATGCCGACACATCTTGTGTTAAATGCCGCCGAGGCTCCGTTTTATAAACATTACACGAAATCTGCCACTTTGAATTTTATCTTAACGGTAACAAATGCATGGGTGAAGAACTAAAAGTCACAGCAAAAGTACAATAGCAAATTATAACTTGTTAAAAATGTTGCGAACGGACTTTGTAATCTCTCGATTGCCATAGTAACATGTCACAGACACTTTTGAGTCAGTGACACATATGACTTTGAACTATGAGCAGGCGACCGAAAATTTCAACCGTATTTACTCATGACCTTAGAAACATATGCAGCAAATATATCACACCTATCGTTTAATCCAGTAAGTAGTTATGACGCAGACAGACAGACTGACGGTTATGGTCGAATACAGCAAGTTGAATCTTCATTCATAGCATAATAAAACCAATCATGTTTGTCTACACAGATGCCTATTTAATTACAATACAAGTGACCTCATGTTAGTCAGCAGTCCTAAAAATTGATGAGCGGGATACCATACGCTGTTAAAGTATCAAGCTTTAAGTTAATTTGAATGACTCAAGTCCAAAGAAGAAACTTGTTAGTTAGTAACACGTCCAGAGGCATTTTTTTCTCTTCAATCAAAAATCACTAGTATTGTGTTGACGGTGATTAAAGTATGAGCGAAATAAAGATCACGACATTTTATTCGAGAGGGTTCGATAAAGGCTAAGATTAAATAAGAAACGTGGGCTGTACGAGTATTTTTCCTGTAGAGGTTGCTCATTTGCATGAATATTAAGAATTTTTTGATCAGACAGATCTGAAATTCATTTTTATATTCATGGGCTCGTAAGTTGATTAAAAATATGCATGACTATAAAAACAGCTCTGATTTACAAATTCATGAATATGATTAGGTGAGATGAGTGGAGCAACGTACTTTTAAAATCATATTTCACAATCTTTTGCTCACACCAAAAGCGTAATCTATGGTTTGAGTGAACTATGCCAGACAATGAATTAAATATATTTTGAAGCAGCTTGCTGCACTGCGACTCTGCTTTCTTTTTTCTTCATTGTTATTTAGCAGAAGAGCGGATGATGATCAATGGTCATGATAACGCTCTCATTTTTTCTTCATTATTATGACCCGAGGATGGCGGTCATCTCGCCTTTTCATTTTTTCGGTGTCTACTACTCTTTTATTTTTCAAGACTTTGATGCTGCAATAAAACCTTCTTTTTTATCTACAACTTGCACATATTGTATTCGGTAAAATGCTCAAGTTAGAAGCTAGAAGCATGATAAAAATGATTACGTTAGGGGAAATCCAATATGGAAAATGAAACGGATCTTGGCTCATTTTGTCCAATAAATTAGAAACCGGTTTTCGTAACAATGCTACATGAAAGTAACTACATAGTGCTTGCCAGTATTCAAAATCCTATGCATGGTGCATTTTATTATGATATTTTACCTTGTTGTTCTGAATATCCATCCATGTTTGAAAAAAAAACAACATGAATAATATTTTCTTAAAATTAACTCTAATTAGAGCAAAAGAATATGAAATAAATTAAATTATGCATTCGTTGATGATTACGCAACATCAGGTATTAAAGGATTAATAGAATGACTGAATTCCTTTTCTGATATGAAATAGTTTGGTATAGTTTGTATTAATATTGTAAAGTGAGCACGGCAGTGCTAAACTATAGTTTATAGATGGTGTCACTATGGGTGCTTTAAACAATAATAATGGAGATTCCTTCAAGCATTTTCATCTGCCATTCTAAAAGCTTAAAAACTAATTGCCACCAAGGAGGATTCAGACAACTCTCAAATCATTCTTGAAACATCCTTATACTCTCAAGCTTAAATATAGTATGGGCATGGCGCTTTTAGAAAGTTCAACTCATGACATGAGAAAGTAAGATTGGACTTTATCTCGAGGAAAGTAGGCTTTTCTCATCCGTCATCACCAGATGGATTTTTTGCCTTAAGAGACTAGAGAAGAGAAAGTGGAAATTAAAGTGGCATGCACTTACTCCACTTGAAACCAATGAAAATCTTTAGTCCTAGTTAGTAAAGGATTACTCCTACGCCTAGTCTCTTTTGCATAATAAAATATTATTTTGTCTTCTCATACATCCCCATTATTGGCTTTCTCTAGCATATATACCATCTCCATCCTTAAAGAGGAACCATCAACTTGATCCATTTTCTTTATTTTTGCCTTATGCAATAGCAAACTTAGACCAACCATATCGTACTCAGGAGTAAAGCAAAAAGCTCATTCCATCTTTTTTCTTAGGCAAACGAACCACATCCTCTTTGCTTACTTTCTCCACAAAGCTTTTTCAATAATTACAAAACTCAATCTTCCTATATGTTACATATTCAGCGGGTCTTAAAACGAAAACAAGAATAAAAAGGACTTTACTCCTTTTAAAGCTTTATTTTCGAGGAAGGAGAAAAGATCGGAAAAAATAAAAAACGGTTTTCTTCCATCTCGACAGCTCTAATCCATCCTTCCGCTCATTTTTTCTATTTAAGGTGGAATTTCTCTTCATATCCCTGTACAAGCTCCATTAATTTATTTTTTAGACTTAAAGAAAACCAACATAGCATGTTCTCCGCATAAAAAAAGCTGAAAAGTCTTAGGGAAAGAATAAAAGGGTTATTTTTCCATGATGATGATGATGGTACTGGAATGTTCATAAGACGGAGTGTGAAAACATTAAAAACTTACAGCACCGACCGATTTGCATACAAACTAATCGTTTTTAGTACATTACGAAAACTTAAAAAAAAACTCTAGTACTTTCATCTTCTCTGACTACACGTGCATTTATAAAGAGTCTTTTCCCAACCAACCAGGAGAAACTTTCTTTCTTTACTTTTTAATAAAAAAACACAAAAGTAAACCGCTCTTATCTTAAGCTCAAGTCTCACGTTAAAGAAAAGTAAGCATCTGTAAATTACTGTTGGGATTTAATCTGACGTTTGGGGCTTCTATTGGATGCTCATTTATTTCCACATCTAGACTATACATACCTCAACATGTAGGGTTTGCCCGTAATTCAGTAGCTTCTATCAATGTTCTTCTAAATTACTACATACTCGCATGTAAAAATTCATTTGAATTCTACCTTACTTCTGCTCAGAGAAAATTGGGAAACTTGGGAAATGAAAGGCTGTTGTTCTCACCTATGAGCACTAAGGTATTCGGTAATATTACTAAGAAGTAAATAGCAGGTGTGCGCACCACACAATATATTTGGTATGGAAATGAAAGCAATACACAAATATGCAAATTACTGCGACGTACAAGATCCACTTGGAAAAAGTGTTTTATGGAATGAGACGATCTCTTATGAAATGAAATGCACATGTACATAAGGCTCCAGTTTTATAGTTGTAATATGCTGTCCATACATTCACTTCTTCTCATTTATTTTTTTCACCGGCATTAATAAAGTGCTCTGTATTTTCATTTCCGTTCATTTCGACGCAATGACTTTGTTCAGAATGACTAGATTCTAAGTGTAATATGGACGATGTATGGATACAGTAAAAATACCGGCAGACACAGCTTGCATGGAGTTGGCATACCTATTCTTCCTTGTCCTTATGGTGCCACCACCACCACCATCTTATTTCTTCCACTTATTTTTTCTAGGGTTGATTATGCAAATGATCAAACAATGCTATGTATACAAAAGAAATAGAAGATAGAAAAGAGATACGAAGAAACAACACAAATACATTTTTTCCTTCTTCTTTGCTGTTTTCATCGCAGCTCGTGCTCTTTGCTTGCTTTTGGTGTTTGTGGACGTCATCAATTCCCTCCGTTTTTTCTATTCATTTACTTCCATCTGTAAATAACAAAAGAGAGATTCCTACTGGAATTGAAAGGATGAAGAGAAAGGAAAAAGAATGGGGAAGCAACGCTGAAAAGAAATTCATGATACTCTGGCTACAACAGTCTGCGGCACACACCGTGTTTGTTTTTGTTCCACAGAAGCAAACAAAAAACTTAAAGAATTAAGTATTAGAGATGGGAATAAAAAAATTGTAATCTTTGCATAAAGATATTTGAAAGTCAGCACAACATTTCTCCTTCCTTTGTATCAGAACTAGAGTATTTCAGTTTTTCTAAAAAATATGTACGTGACTTAAGTCGAATGTGAAAAAGTAGAAATCTCTATCTGCTGCGATTTAAATTCATGGCACCTGTATAATTATTGATTTTAGGTGTGTTAAGCAAATAATACTAGGTCCCCTATGCAGGACGCAAGCAATGACGTAAAAGGTGAAGTAAAAATTAAATAATTCATTTGATAGGGCAACGGAGCATGATTAATCTATTCAGTATTTGGATGATTTCTGATAATGGTTTCTTTGTGAATTTGTGTGCATGCTTGATTTTCGCCATTAAATTCACTGAAAGAACAGAATGTTCTACTATTGTCCATTGCCAGGCAGCAGTCTAATTGGGATTCTAATTAGATCCGTTCCATGTCATTTTGCTGAAAAGAAGGAATGGTACGCTATATTTTAGTATGTTCCGTTTGGTTTTCCAAATGCAAATGACCAGTTAAGAAATTTGTTGGAGATAGTGACTAAATGCAAGGGAAAATATCATGGTAGGATAAACCCTCTTCATATACATGGTTGGCGTAAAGTGGTGAATTCTTTTCCACAAGGCCCTTATACTACTCTAGCATCTGCCTGAGTCCGCTTCATTAACCCGAACTAATGAAAAATCTTTTTAGAGTGAGGGAGAATAAGTTGGAGAAATTCCATCTAAAAATCAAATTTAATTTAAAGCTTTAGATTCAATAGATTGCATCACTGAAATTGAGATTATTCAGTTTCACTCAGTTACTAGTAAGGGTGAAAGTATGTTTAAGTACGAAATGCCCCTAAGACTATAAAGGAAAAGATATACTTATAACTTTGTCAGTGTTGGAACTTTAGTTTAAAGTAAAAGTTGGGATATGGAAGCTACTAAGTATAATGAATGTTCGAAATCAATGGAGGAGTTTTAAGGAAAAGTTAGCTTTTCCTGTTCTGATTTTATCGTCCATAAAGGACAAAATTTTAACATGAATCCACCGCCTGAGACAATGAAATTGTAGATTTATAACAAAGAACAAATTTTCAAACGTTACACATGCTAAGTAAAGTAAACAGCTGAACTTTCATATCCCTGTACAGTAAAAGTATTCAGCAAAGTGTCTTTTAATAATTGTAACTGAACCAAAATGTATGTCATTCAATGTATTTGGGGAACAATAAGCGTGAATTTTATGACTTATGCAAATAAGTGATGTTTCTGTAATCAATGTAAGTTCCTTTACTGGTTCCTAGTTTTTACAGTTTGTCGGATGTCGTATAAGGTTTATTCATTCAACTGTCTGTGTGACTATGGCTCAGAATAAATGACTAGGAAGGGGGTAAAAATGATATTTAGATTTTTATTCCAGAAAATATTTTTCTTCAAAGTAAGAATACTTTTATGTCCTTTTGTCGACGACAGCAAGACATTAAAGAGGAGATTCTTAAATTACAAAATTGTATCTTGGAGAAGTGACCAACAGCCAACAGGAAATTTAAAGGCAACGCTCAGGAAAGTAATGAGGCAAGGAAAACATGAAAAAAAACAACCCGTATTTTTACTTGTCTCTAGAGCCCACTGCTTTATGTAAAAATTTAAGATGAAACGGTCCAGTGGTAGTGTCCACTACTGCATTTCTTCCTAAAAAATTACATATTCGATTCTGGACGACGCCTTGGAAGGAAGCGTGTTAAGGAAGGAAAATGGTATATCATCTATTTCTGGTCTCCTGTTTTCTGAGATAATGTGTCTCTGTCAAAAAGCCAGGCAGACAACCAAATGAAAAGATCTCAAGCTTCTGTATGCAAGCACACATGTCCAAAATGTGAAAGAAGATGATGACACAATGTAATGCGGCTTTGTTGAGAGAATCCACTTATAAAATCTCTCAAAAAAAATATTTCTCTCTGTTTGCCAGAGTCGGAAGCTTTACCTAAACCCATTTAGCTACAATAGTTTGTAGTATTTAAATATTAAGAAAAGCAGTAAATCACAATATTCAGCTATTAGCTATTTTTCCTGAAAGGATTTGGATATGCTAAGCTTTCTATCTATCCAGATCAAAATTACATGAATTTGAATAGGTAAGCAAAAATATTGTAAATAGTCCGAATATTTAACCGGAACTCTTGGACATTGATATATTTCGCCATGGTTAAGAATAAACTTGTGACTGGAATATGTATTATAGTATGTAAGCGATAGGATGTCTTGGCGCATGAATAAACGGCGATGCTTATGAAAATGTGGTAACGCCTGGACAGTTACCTACAAGTTAATACGTCATAGTAAGATTCAACTCTACTTTGTACATGCATATGTGGTATTACTATCTGAAACTGTGAAGATATAGGGAGCACTGCAATATACATCCCCAATTGATTGTACTACAGTCAGTTCCTCTGCTTCAGTTTCCCCATTAGTCGATTACCCCCATAACATTTAAATGCTCCTTGTTCATACTAGGCAGATAATGATCACAGGTGCTTAAAATATAAGGCTTACATGTAAGTAATTCATTTAAGAACTGTCCGTTTAATTGCGAAGTCAAGGTAATTAAAGTGTCATAATAAAATACGGTTTAATGGAAATCTATGCGTGAATGGTAGAATTTATAAGCTGGTATAGATTACTGAGGAAATAGATTAGTGGGGAAGTATGAGTAAGGAATTTTACGGTGGAGTTACGAGTTTTTATCGAATCGAAGATTGATCATTTCTTGTACAATGTTTATCAAGACTCATCGGACAAAAAAGCTTTCCTGTTTCTTGTGCTTTGATGCCTTTGCTCTGTCATTATCATTAACTAAATTTGATCACGAAATATAAATATACATACAAATATTTTTAATCATTATAATATGCTTTTATTCTATCTACTTGTTCCCAGCATTATGATAAAAATTTCATTAGTACGTTTATTTATTCTGTGTCCCATCCTTATTTCTTACATAACTCTGTCACTTTCTAAGGTTTTCTTCTACGTTTTTATGGGGTTTCCAAATTTTGTAGAAAAGGTAAATGGTTTTGTAGAAACGAAGCCCATGTTTGCGCATATTTACCCTCTTCGTCAGTATATTCATCTTATTCATTTAATTAATATCAGCAGACCACAGTGGAAAACCATCCATCATTTTCCTATCTGTTGAACAAACTTCCTCAGTTGATAGCTCTTATTCTCTCTTCTACTATTTAACAGACTGAACACTATTTTGTGGTTGAAAGCTACGGATGATGTAATGAAAATAGAGAAGACTTTCTCCCTATTTTCCACGTAAACGTAGGTAACGAAAGTAATGGGTCCAGAAGGAATGAACCCGTAATATTACGATATTTACACTTATATTAGTTTAATATGATTCTGGTGAACTGAATGATATTACCTGAAGCTATTTTAATATATTAATTAAATTATGAACAACATAAAAAGAAAGAATTACTTAAAAAAGCCTCTTTTTGAGCATTAAGGATTGGTTTAAAAGTGACGACCATTAAGCATTTAATTCAGAATGGCACTAACTGCGTATGAGAGTAAGGTCATCAAATACTCTTCCAAGATAAAATTCCTAATTGAGTCATTAATTTATTACTAAGAAGTATACAACATAATGAATGGTCTAGGCAAAACAGCATAAAAACTCCATTATAGGATCCTCATGCAAGGATAAGGATGAACCCAATTTACGTATTTCAACACCATTGTCTTTCGCAGCAGCACTCCTAGTCGCATTCTAAAAAACTAGATCCATTTCAAACACTCTTTTACAAATTCAAAGCCGTCAAGATTGCTGCTAATAAAGGCTCAGTAATGAGTGAATTTTTCACTGTTTAATAAAGCTTTAGGGCAAAATGAACTGTATAGTTCTCCAGCCGAGTTTCTCAATTACACTTCTTCCTCCGTGGTAGACTCCATTCATCCCATTATAAGTTACGGTGCAACTACAAGTATAAAAAACTTCCCAGTTTCATAAGGGGGTAAAACGTTTGTATCATTTACTTAGCCCTATCATAATCGTCATCACAGTCATTTTATACTTCCGAAAAGAATGATAAATGTTCAAAGAAATTTACATGTTAAGCAAACCATCATAATCGTGTAAAACCATCATCCTATTCATACAGAAATTAGCATGATCTCTGTAGTAGGTATAATCCTATATCAGGTCATTATAATCTCTCATTGTTTTCCCGTACATCCCTGTATGGTGCATAGAGCTCCTCTCATTTCGGTGGTGGTGATAATTATCAGCTTGATAAATTTTAAAAGGGAGCAACTCCTCTCAGAGCTTGGTAAAGGATTTAACAAAAACTTTTGTGCATAGATTTGTATGCAAAGAACGTTACTCTCATCAAGGCCATCAAGGGGAAATGAAAGGAAGGACGGAAAAACAAAAGGACTCATATCTCCCGCTTTCAGTAAACTTTACACTTTTTGCTTAGAAACAAAAGACACTTGACACAATATGGGCTTTTAATGTGTCTCATGATGGTGTAAATGAGAGGAAGAGAAGGGGAAAGACAAAAGAGAGAGAGAGCATATTTTGTTTTGTCCCATTCACAAGCATACGAGATGAAGTGAAAGAATTCACACTTTCCATGTTAAACTCGACCGTTTATTTTGCTCAACTTATGTTCTTCTTTTGTTAAAAGAGGAAATTAGAAAAGACGAGGAAAAACTGCTCAAGTCTGAAAGAAAAAATGCTTTTGCTCTTCAACGCGCTTGTAATTTGTGATAAAAAACTTGTTGGTTTGCTTTTTGGCTTCTTTCCTGCTGTTTAAACAAAGAAATGTATAATCGCAATGTTTCTCTCCCCTCTTCCCATTGACGCAATAATTAGTGAATTCTCGCCTCAAGTGCCACGAGCAATTTTATTTCTCGGCTTGTGCCAAAGTCATGTTATTTTATTGCATTTCATTAAGACTTTTAGTGGCTTGTTTTATACTATCAGAATTCAATGAAACATGCTTAAGCCGTTAAAAGAAAAGGAATGAACATGACACGAAAATCTCTTCTCTCCTTGACTTGCTTGAACTTTGTTTGTTGTTTCGATTGCAATAAATGCTACGAATTTAAGAGAAGTGAGCTAAAGCAAAAAAATTTATTTTGTGAGTATACT
Organism: Lepidocyrtinus dapeste; assembly: GCA_036850885.1. Taxonomy (NCBI): domain Eukaryota; kingdom Metazoa; phylum Arthropoda; class Collembola; order Entomobryomorpha; family Entomobryidae; genus Lepidocyrtinus; species Lepidocyrtinus dapeste. The sequence continues at coordinate 18,628 of JAANSQ010000120.1, forward strand.
CAAAGCTCCCGTTTGCCTTCTTCCTATTTCCTTATACAGTGTTTGAACAACAAAATCAAAGTGAATCTTGACAGGCATGACTTGCATAATAATTAGGCAGGATAAAAACGCAAGGAAAGTGGTCGTGCCTGACTTTATTTTAGCTTGTTTTAGAATAAACATGGTTTTGTCTTGTCTACATAAGGTAGTTGACTGAATTCCTTATTTGATGGAGGGACTTTATCAAAAAAAAAAAAATTAACGATATAATTGGAATATGTCGGCCATTATTTCAATTTATGTCATGTGAAATTCAAACTTTTAATTCCTCATTAAAATCTACACTAGCTAGGTTAATGTTAATGATGCTTTTAATTCAAATTAAATTAATTTATTAAAACTTGGGGCGATAAAAAATATGTTCGAACGAATGGAGCTTCTAGATTATTATTGCAGTGTTATCGTTTCCGTGTGTTCCTATAGAATGTAGGAATTAGTCCATTGCTTCAAAATTATTCTGATTTGAGTAGCTTTTGTTTATCAGAATTAACTTTCCGACATAAGTGCTAGTGCTACTATAGATGCATGCGTATTTTGTGTATGTAAATTACATATCATCCCCAAATGATGAAACCAAATCATTTGACATTGAGTCTTTTTCTTTTTTTCAGAAACGCCGCCGGAGATGCTATCTCTAAGTCTTTTCAAAACAAGTAAAGAAAAGAGTGAAGTCATTTCTGTACTCGTCTCCCAGTGAGAAGCATGAAAGTAAAGATTTAAAAAGAATGAATTCAATTATCATGGAGGTCGAAAGCATATTTTTATGGAAAACCTTCAACTTGTATAGATTTCCCAAATAATTTTCTTTGTTTTTTGTTGTAATTTCTAAATAAGTTGCGCGTACCTTTTAGCTACATGCATTTTTATCTTTAATTTTATCTTGAACTTTAAGAATTCTTTGGAAACCGTGATAATAAGATGCATACTTACATAGGTATAGCGTAATGAAATGTCGAAATAATCAAAATGCGTTTTATTAAGCCGCTAAATGCTAGCTTAATGTCGCAATAATAGGTCGTATAAATATTTAGTCTAATATTTAGTACCGATACTACAAAACTTCCCACATTTGACCTACATGATACCACAATTACAACATATCAACCCAACTAATGTACTTAAGTTAAAAATTTAGAGAAGTTTTTCTAAATCTTTCGTGGTGCTTCCAATGGAAACATGTTGTTTTATAAAACTTGCATTCTATGAATTGATCATTGCAATACAGAAATCATGTCTCATCCCATCAGTCAACAAAATAATTAGAAACTGCCAAAGTGAGCATATAATTATTTTTACTTATGAGCTGCATTCGGTTGATTCATTAGCTGGTTTTGCTTACACAAAAGTAGCTTTTGCAACTATTTAAATCACGAATATTTAAGTTTTGTACTCCTAAATTAAATATTTTTGCCAGAGAAAAATGAGTCGCATGTTCATGCACACCATCTTTATAAAGCGCATTTCCAGGCACACATTATATGCCCCATGAAATCTGAATCAGAGCAGTCCACTTATCATTCTCCCCTTCTTCCTTTGGAAATTCTCCACTTTTCACTTCTTGCACTCAATGAACTTTCATCATTACCACCAAATCATCAGCTAATCCCATGTATAACTTTTCAACACTAGAAACGTTCTATTTCCTCATAATTTTTGTCCGATCGTCGTCTGCTTTGGTAACACATGTACCGAAGGTTACTCTCAAACCAAACAATAGCGTTGAAACGCTGGGAAAATGTAATTATTTTTCCTTTGGTTCACTGCCCGCATGATAATTAATGTCACAAGGCAAGTCATATATTTTCCACAGAATATTATAGTCATTATATTGCACACAAGTGTGAAACAAAGTTCATTATGTTTTCCATCTATGTGTAGGACCCACTCTATGATTCTTGTAATTCTGTCTGTTCGTCCAACAAAAACTACTAATTTAGGGTGTACAGAGCGCCCGACTTCAAATGACTGAATTAATTCGATTAAACATTTAACGTCTCGTTTAACTAACTTTTTAAATGTTGTCTCTCATTGAGTTTATGGATATTGTCTATTTGTGGCATTTTACATATGATTAACCCATGCATGCAATAACACAATATTTTTTTTGTCGCTTGTACGTATTTAACATTAATGTACTACGTACTGTTTCGTCGCAGTGCATTTAAAAACGACCAAGTTTTATCGTTTTCACAGAAATGGCAATCATACTTATTCTGTTAGTTTTCACTTTTTAGCTTTTTTACGTACTTAAAGTATTGAACTAACGAAAAGTGTATCCTCGCCTTTTAAACTCAGGAAGTGAAGAGAAAGTACCAGAGTAGTAAAAGCTAATTAGTACCCATGACTCTTTCTCCCAAACACCGTCTCGGGAAACATGGATGAATGCAAAAGTTATTAAACCTGATCGCATTTTCATAGATCCATATATATTCCGTTTTCATTTACTCATTATTCCCTCCGTTCTATTCTATTTCGCTTCATCATCAATTTCGAAGGACAAGTGTAGCGAAAATTTTTTGGGTACGTGCCTGGCACGCATATTGTCCTGCTTGGAAAACCCTCAGTCACATTATGAGGAACTAAAGGGGAGAATGAAAAGACAAACTATCGTACGGTAATATTATTTACATTTTATTCCTGTAGAAATTAATATATCTGGACGAGAAAATGAGTCGAAAATGAAAATGTCAACGGGAAAATAGAGAAAATAGTTCACGCTCATATACATTCCGTATTCACAAGGCAAAAACTAGAAACTATCGTCACTATCATTATTATTATCATCGCCATCAGCACGAAATCCGCCTAGACCAAGTCTCTTCATAATTCTTAGTGATGAAATGAAATGATGGCGATCAGCGTGATGAGACTCATTTTCATTTTCTTCAGCCATGTTTCCTCCATTTTCTCCTAGCTCTTTGTTGGTTACTTCCCATTAAAGCTTAATTTTATTCAGGACACGAGAGAAAACAGTAATCACCTTGCTCAGCGGTTAGTACATCTGCATGCAAGTCTCATCAATATAATGTATGCATATATTCCTAAAGAAAAAGTTTAATCCTTTATTTGTACACTTCTATTAATATGCTTTGCATACAAAATGAACTTTGATGGTGCCCCTTTACCCTCCAAAAATTACTGTGCTTCTTCGAGCTAAATTGTAATCAGAAATGGAACTTTCTCGGAAAATCATATGCAAATATGGAAATTTCAAAAGAGCTTTGGCAATGCCTGCACGAACTCAAGCTAGATGTTTAGCTTATTGTCCCTATATTAAAAAGAAGGTTCTACTTATTGCTAACAATATTTGACTCTTGGCACCATCAAATCAACGGTTTTGGTTACGTGCAGGGGGAAAAGGCTGAGAGTCAAGGAGGTTTAGCTTCATCAGCAGAAATACATTGGGCTGCTCCCTCTATTTTCAGATATGGACATTGTCATTGAGGGAAATGAATGTAGTTAGATTTCCTTAATGAATGAGTTCCATTCCAAAAGCCACTTGAATTTGCGTTCAAAACTCTTGGGTAAGCAAGATTAAATCCAAAGAAATCTTACTTAACACTTGGCTGATTCTCTTGAGAACCTCTTAGAATCTAGTAAACCATGTGTAAACCTTTCCATATGTACACATACATATATATTCCTTAATGTATGTATGCATATATTTTGCTAAAGTTTTTGTAATTCGAATCATGATTTTTTTTCCTTATTCTCTTCTCATACTATATTAGTTCTGAAATTGCCACGTACAAGTTCAACTTCCTCCTAGAGTCAACCTTGGTCCTTTAGTTAATTAACTTCATGTCAAATCGAAATGAATCGGATCTAAATGAGGTTGGTTCTTCTAGATACGGTACGTTACATAGTCGACCTCTTTTTCTTCCCATTTTCTCTGCATAATGCATGCAAATTACCACTTTGCCCAAATTTCTATTTATTTTTGGGACAAAAAATCATTAATATATGGCCTGGTACATTGCACCAGCACGCTTGCTACTCTGATCGAATATGGCAAGCTTGGAAATGCACAGTACAAACTTTCTAATGCTATTTCGATAATACATTAATGGCTTTGTCGTACCCTCCGATTAATATAAATCTGTTCTGGGTTTTCCCAGGAAATATTTTCCATAGTCTTTCATTTACTACATTATATGATAGAGCCTGTGTTAAGTGGGACGCATTAAAAATGGTATAGCATATCAGTACATGTACATTGTTGCATAGAGTCTCGAGGAAGTATAATTTTCCCTCGTCACTGGATTTTTTCTGGCGGCACTTGTACTATCCTAGCAAACCCTAGAGAATTTCATGAAAAAGCAGAAGTTAAATGAACTTAAGAATTAATGAAAATCAATCATGCTTTTATACATTCACTTGCTTTCTCCTTTCTCTGGCAATCCTTTCCCACATCACAAAGACTTGACGTTGTTCATGTCTCTCTAGTGTACCGCATCGTGCTGCCTTTAACGTCAACTTGATTTCTCATTAAAATTAGTTTTCCCCAATATATTCTTGCCTCTCACTCATCCAGTCCAAACACTTACTTTTTCATTATGCATACATGCTCGTTCGTATCACGTCGTTAACATGTGCCGAGACGACATGAGCATAAATAGTTTTTCCCATATTTTTAATAAATCCCCTTCCAAAGACAACTGAAAATTTTTGGCTTTCTTAGTGGTGCCAGTACCACAGCTCCTGCTTGCCTGATCAATTTTAATTTTCATGTGCGCATTAACTACTCTACTACTCCATGCATGCAGACACAAATGTCGCAACATATTACTAAACTTTAGACACTGTACAAAGTAATTTCTTAGCACATGCTAGTAAACTACGGTATCAAAAGTTTATCAGCGTCTTTCCATCATACATATATAAATACTTGTATTCACGTATTAAGTTCATATAATGCCGCTACAGTGTGTTCCATATGTAAGAATGTCGTCGTCCTCGTCTCTGTCACAAGAGATAATTCCTCTCTTGTGATCAACACTAGTGATTTGGTTTCCTTATATCATAAGAAAATGGCGTAGACGAAAATGTTCATGTCAAAAAGTGTAAGCACGCTTAGCGTACAAACTATTTTCTTCTTTAAGAGGTGAAGCTTACTTTGGTTTCTATTTGCATACATAATCACGCATTGTCCCATCTCATGTCATTTTGCGACGAAGATTACTATAATTCTTATGATTAAAAATATATAAGAATTTAGACAGTTTGTTGGAAAATCTCTGGGCACAATACATGAGTATAATACATGTAAAAACATGCTCAGCTCATTTGTTTTCATAAATTTTTTAAAAGATAAGACAATGCTTTTGTCTTGTTATTTTTACTAGGTACACATCCGTTATCTTTCTCGAGCATCCAAGCTAACTCATAGTCTGAAGAAAATATGCATTGTGTACATTTTATGATAATGCTTAATTTAAAAGGCAGCTGGTTCTATGGAGATGATGATGACGCTTGCCACCACCATCCTCATACCAATTTTTTGTCACATTGTCACATAATTATTATGAAGCGCATTTTCTACAAAAAAAGCGCTTACAAAAAGTAAATGAAGGCGGGAGATAACTCTATGTCCATGTAGTTATTTTTTCTACGCTTCGTTGCTCCGTACTCTTTTGCTATTGCATCGAAGTACTTTACTCGGTATTAAAATTATTCTGGATATTGCAGAGATTCCTCCAAAAAAATAAGATGAGATAGGGGAAGATACACCTTCCACCTCATAGCAAAGTGTAATCTACTTTGTCCCTAAAAATTAAAGCACGACATGAACAGCGCAAACTCATAATTAATTCATACTCATAAGACTGTTTTCGCTCTACACAATGTCAACATGAAAAAGCGAGTGGGAAGAAGTACATTTGCAAATGACGTGTCGTGTTCATATCGCTGTGGCGGTGCCCTGACGGCTTGTTGTAATAAGAACAGTCTCAGGAAGCTCTTTAGCTTTTCAGGCAAGTTTCTTTCCTTTTCAGTCACTCTTTATGAAATATCTGATGTATTCGTCTTTTAATTCTTGCCTAGAAAATGAGAATATGAAAATGAGGGCGGAGTAACATTCATAAAACTTGACTATATGTTCTGTTAATGAGAAAGTGGAGAGCACGAGCAAAAGAATCATGATGAAAAACATAAACGCACATAGGCTTTCTCCTTTGTAATTCATAGTACCATAGAATTTTAATGAACATTTTCTGGGAGATTGTGAATAAAGAAAACAAGGATAGAACAAAAACTACTGCTTTCATCCTCCTAACTCTTTCTTTCTTTTTACCCCATCAAGAAAATAAGAAAGAAAGGAAAGTTAGTTTGCTTCAACCATGATTCAACTTTCTTTAAAGTTTTTTCTCCCCAGCTCAGCTCTTTTGTAATTACTTCCTGCCAGGTAAAAGGCACAAATGAGCTAGGCTGTATATGAGCTGGAATAATAATACTTGAGCTAGGGATTGTTCATTCTTTATGAGCATCATCACTATACTTTAATCATCATTATCATCTCATTTTTTTGTTCTTATTATTGGATGAAAAATTTCTCAAGGAGGAAAGAAAGATCAAAAAACGAATATGGTAATGTAAAAACGGATGAAGATGATTATTACCAAGAATGCAGGGGAAACGGTAGATAAAAGTAATGAGACGTGCCTATCAACCTAGAAGGTAATATGAAAAGGAAGCGCTCTCAATTTTTCAACAGCATTATTTTTTAATGAAAATGATTCAAAAAGACATGATCATCAACAACAGGGATAATTTGAGAGCAAAGTAAGTATATTTTGAATAACTGGAGTCCCTTATCAGTCTCATAAAAGGAAGGTTTCAGGATATCTTATTGTAACCGTAGTTTCCATCATAACAAACATGTTAGGTATGACGGTTGTGAAAAATGTTGAAGTTGACAGTATTGTTCATTATTGATTTAATACAGTTAGTGCTAATAGATTGTGCTCGTCTTCAATTACAAATTGTCTTTATAGTTCCAAATTGCAATAATTGTTTAATTTTATACGTAATTTTGGGGCAATATGCAATGCTGGAAAAATAGTGAAAATTACGTAGCTTAATTTCCATTGAAAAACTGCTGCAGACTAAAAAATGGTATGGCTTTAAATATTTAAAGTGTGCAGTTGTAACAAGAACTAAATCAATTGAATAATTTGGAATGGTAAATTAAACATCAGTTAAATACATTCACGGACCTCTCGTTATCTTGTCTTGAGACGTTGAGACTGACTAACTTGTGTGAGAATTTCTCCTCTCTCGAGTCGAGTCGACTAGCGCTTCTAGGCGATGTTACGAAGCATACTCCATCTAGGGCGTTCGGTGAAAACTCAGAGAAAGGAGCATTTCTCTCGTAAATTCTCGCATCCCTTTGTTTCGATACAGAAAAAGCGTCTATCCTAAAAAAAACATGAGTGAGTTATGCAATCTTTGGAGCATGCAATATGATGTAAAAATATTAATAAAATCCTTATTTCAGGATGTAATTTTATACAAATTTTGATAGCGGAAAATACTACATAATCAGGTAAGTTACTTGAGTAAAGTTTAAATAGTTGTGAATGTACTGGAATGAGATCAGCAAGATATTTATGTAACGAACATGGTACACAAAAAAATCATGACATTTAAAAATAATTTTTCGTTTTCGGCACTGTGGACTCTTAGGCTGGCTTTAGATTTTACCAATCTTTCATATGAATACTTGGTACACATCAACATTTTAATTTTTTGTCTCCATATTCCTATTCTGACATCAATTCAACATGATATCATAATCACGGGCGGTATATCATCATATATTTTACCTAAACTAATGTCATACTATTTCCATACTTCTTTTTGCTGTAAGACAGTAATATTAAAACTTTTTTGGTTCTATGTACCTCATCAAATGGTACTAAAGATGACTCTTCCTCTCAAAGTCCAATTGTAATATAGAGCATGTGTGAAGAAAGCGTGTGTGGTAAACTTTTCTTTGTAAGAATAATAGGGAGTGTAATTGTAATGTATAAACTAAGCTTACGATGGCAGAGGGCGAGAGAAAAAAATAATAAAAGACGCACAAGTTTTGATTGAAAATTTAAATCGCTTCTATTATGTGCTCCCCATCAAAAAACTCTATTCTTTTAGAAGTCGTACAATGCTTTTTTCATTTTCTGCATAGGACGTAGGACAAAAAGGAAAACTCATCTTTTCCCTCTTCTCATTTTCACTCGTCCTTATTTTAACAACTTTTGATGGAAAATGAAAATAAGAAAAAAAAACTAAGTACGATCTCTCTTTACGCTAGTTACTCGTTTTACTTGGATTACATTTCTTCTGCCAGTGTTCCTATGTGTACACACTCCCTTATTACATTTCTTTCGAAAAACTTTTTACTAGAAAAACATGCATCTCTACTTAGTCACCCGCTCCATTTTCATTTAGATGCATTCATAAAGACTTTTGGATTGAATGGGAGAGCGAAAAGGGTGATAGTTTTTTTTTAGAAACGGTGGGAGAATAGGAAAGAAAAAACGGGTTGGATCTGGATTCGTACTTAGCACAAACGATGATGGTGATCATGTGTGTACACATACCATCCAAAAAGAAAATTTTGGAATGAGACTTGAAGCAAAAAAAAAGCTCATTTGAATCATTATTGATTTCATCTAAAAATGTAAGAGAATTTCTTCGTGATTACTCACCATTTTCCCTTGTCGCCTCTCTAGCTTTCTCTCATTTTCGTACTTATTATTGCAATGAGAAGAGAAGAAACGGAATTGAGTAGGTTCGACCCTCATCTCGTCTCACACTTGAAAATTTACTTATCTCTTTCATTTTCTTTTTTTGTAGATTTAAAACTTGAGGCATGTACTTAAGCAAATGCGTATATTTTTTATCGCACTCTTTCTACTCTTTCTGTTTTAAATGGATTTAGTGTGCGCTGTGAGCGATATATTTCTTTGTTAAGTAGAAATTGAAGTTAGCTGCTCAAGTACTGAAGGAACAGAGTAACAAGAAAAAGGAAAAGCTCATTTTAATATGGGATTTTTTCAACTGAATTATCCATCTTCCTTGTCTCCTATATTCCTCTGAGCAATCAAAATGAGGGAATTCTTTTGATTTTAAGGCAGAAAAAAACACTGATAATGTAGGCTGGTTTAATTCCACATGTGTGTTTCAAGTACTGCTCTAGCACCCTCATCATCATCAACACACGCTGCAATAATACATGGAATGATCATCAACAGCAAGTACAGAGAAAACTCTTTTGAGAGAGTAAGGGTATATAGAAAGCAAATAAAATACGTGCAAGCGACAGAAAAAACAGTGGGATTGGAAGGGAAACTAAAAAATGAGGGTGAATGCTAGAACTTTGCTTTCTTAGAGGAGAGCGATCAAGCAAAGAAAAATTGATGTGAGTACTTACGTAAGTACGTTATCTTTGATGCATTCATTAGAAAATACTAGCGTGTCTTAAGAACGTTAGATAGCGAATGCTTGCTGCAGATGATGATTATATTTTGCGGTAGCTTCGTGGCGGCATTAGATCATGTTTTTATAAGACTTTATAGGAACGTACTCAGTGCCTGAAAACCTTCGTACTAGAATTTTCACTTAAGTGGAAAAACAAAAATGTCTTTCAGGCATGAAAACTGTTTTAATAGTAACGGCGTACGTATATAGTTAACAAAGTATAAATATAACTGAGAAGTACACAGGCTAAAGTAAAAGTAAAATTTTTAGAAGAAGTAAACACCTGAATGTTTCGTTATAATACTGAAAACAAACTTAATGGTGCTCATTTTTCTTTGTCATACTTAAATAAAAAAAGAAACAAGTAACTAAAGGGGTAATTTTAACTACTAAAATAAAGAACTGATTGCGTACTAAAAGGTGCGTATAAAATGTTCGTGTTTTAAAATTGTTGCGTATTTGCATATGTTAATAACAGTAATATCTCACAGGATGTTAATTTTGGTGAAAGCAATATGATGCATGAAAGGTTTTAAAGTAATTAGTAGTATATTGGGCAAAGTATAACTGAAATGCATGCTCATAAACTAAATTTAAAACGTTTCCAGGTGGTTAAAATCAACTGGCAGTTTCAATGATTCCAATAGTTTACTGTGTGGCTAGCGAACAAAATAAGCTGCCACTTTGAGGAGATGATGTTCATATTCCGTGAAAGCTTAATAACAAAATTCATATTTATTATGGAAACTAAATCTGAAATAATACAGTATTCAAGCCAAAACAGCAACATTCACATAACCTACCTACAAAAATACCGGTATGTAGGTATTTGATATCACAAAGAATTAAATATCTATAATATGAACAATTATTTCCCTGTTCACAAAACTTGAGAGGGGTCTATATAAGTTGGTAGATAAGATTGGCGTTCTCATGTTAACTTAAATGAGATTTTGTTGCAAATTATTATTTTGTACTTATTGCCGTCTATTAAAAGACACATGCATTTCTATACAAAATGTTTGTCCTCGGTTTGAAATGAAAAAAAAAATGTATCAAGCAATATCAGGGCCCATGTGGGATATTTTGTTCCACGGAAAAGAAAAAGTGTACAAGTCCATTAAACGGAATGCCAGAAGCAATTGCTTTTCTCAGGTCTCATTCTCATTTCTTGTCTAAGGAGAAATTAGCTATAAAAGAAGAAAAGAAGGTATTTCTTTCTCCTTTTTACATTTTCCTACTGTAGTTTCATTACATTAAAACGAACTTTCCTTTTTTGGGGGATAATGTAATGTGGTAATAAGGAAGATGGGATGGAATTCATTTTCTTTCGCCTCGTGTTTTCCCAATGGCTACTATAAAAAAGCTTTCGAGTTTGTCTTAGTCTCCTCACATTTACTATTGTAATATCCAATAGTGCTGATGATGCCGTGTAGAAAAAAGAAAGTGGTTTAATCAAAGAGAGAACTCATTCCATTGAGTCTCCTATTTTTTAAAGGAGGAGACAGAGGCCGTAATCAAAAAGCACAGCCTACTTGAGATGCGCACACTAAACAACAGAAAAATAGCTTTTTTCCTTCAACGTCCCTCCAACGTACCAAAGCAATTACGGTCAGTCTCGGAAGTAAAAGATTTGAAAAGAATACTGGCGTCTTGTGGATTTCCTCCGCAATATTATATAACTTCCGTGTAGTAAGCTTACAAAGAATATCGTCTAATAATGCTGTTTACTGACTTATACCCAGAAACTTCATTAGGCAATGCGTATTTTGTTAAAAAATATTTTTAGAACGTAACAGAATCCAATCCATAATTGATATGATTATGTATTGACTATCATAAGAAATACGTGGGTATCATTAAGTAACAAGGAACATTAATGACTTATGGAATAATTATAATTGGTTATCACTCTAGTTACTACATTTACGACTTAAAAATTTTGAGCTAGAGTAGCGTATAAATATTTTCTTAAATATTTTGCATTCGCATATGGTCGATTTTTAAATGATTACAAAACTTTTTTTTGCTCCCTTATGTAATCATATAACATACATAGTTATTGTATGTACACTTAAATGCAGTATCTATCCCCGTACTTTTTTATTTAGGACGAAATTTTTTATATCATTCATGTCATAATACGACCACAAAAAAGTGCATAATTTACAATTGCTAAGGGTACATGTTTTCAAAGAAGGATACTTTCAGTTTTTTATACACCTTATTCAACCCTGAGGAGCGACCCTTTAGATATAAAAAAAGATTCATCCGCTCATTATCATATGAATACAATCATTTTTTACCAATAATAAAAGAAATGAACCTTTCCGACAATTTTTTATACATTTGTAACAGCAAGCATGATAGATTTTTAGTTAACGCCTGTATTCATTTTCTAAAGACTCTTTGGGAAACGACGCATTTTTTATAGCGAAATGGTCCGTCCCAGTAAAATTTATGTTTAGATTTTTTTTGAATAACGAGTTTGTTACTTAAAATCTTGCATGAGGTGCACCTTTACGTAGTCCGAGAGGTAGAAGTAAAGTTCAGTAAATTAGTTGATCTTGAACTGTGAAGCCATAAGGAATATAGCAAACCATGCAATATGCAATTCATCCGTTTGAACAGAATAGTCAATCAATCAGATTTCGCGATATATTAGGTGTTATTACAACTTGTACGAATTGTATCTTCTAAAGTCGTCGCAATAAAATCTTACACGCATGCGTGTAAAGTTATTTGTGTGAGTTACAGTTGAAGAAACTCTTACTTTAAATTCCAATTTATTTACATGGTTTAAAAGTTGGTGCTAAAGTTGTAATCAAAAGTGTCCTCAGTTTGGAAAGTTAACAGTTATGTCGTTTGTTTTCGCACAGTTTTATAATTTACAACAAGAAAACTTATGCGGCTGTAAGAATTGGTCTCCTTCCTGTTACAGCTCTTTAGGGAAGGGAGTCTCAAGTTTTATGACGTCTAATTTCCTCCCAGAAAAATCTCGTTTCTTCGATAGCCACTAAGCTTGTCTGTGTAATGACATTATAGCATTTGTTATTTGTTCTACGCTTCCGTTATCTTAATTAGTGTGTTCCTAGCATTTTTTCGGAGTTTTTTCTCAAAGCTCAAGTTAATACAAGAAAACCTTGTAAAAAGTTAATCTTATTTTACGAACTACTTCCCCCTCCAGCACGTAAGATCTTCCGCTTCCTCTAAAATCTCAAGACACCAAGTATTATTGCCTGTTGGAAAAACTGTATGAAAATACTAGGTTTCGTAAATTTTTGGTTTAATCATAAAACTAAATAAAACCAAACATTTACGCTTTAAAACCCCTCTGTCTCAGACAATCAGTCAGTTTTTTATATTTTGTGATTAACACGTACACAAACGTATAAACGCTGTGTTCCCAGAAGTACTCTATTGCTTAGCTTCAATTTAAATTTTTAGGCTCAAAAAATCTTCGGGAGTAGCTTCTCTAAAACACGTGATTATGTAAGGATGAATCATCATGAGCACTTATCTGAGCATGCAAATGAAAGATTTCCCTATGTTTGAGCTAGGTCTACACCAATTAAACAACGTTGACATCCGCACACGTCAATGCAAATGAGAGGAAAAGTCTAGATATAAAATTAGTTATTCTTCAAAACTGAATAAGATTCTATGATTTAATGAAGAAATGGCTAGAATGGCTGCAAGTGCAATAAAAATTACACAATAAGAGCAGCAGGAGTTTCCTTCTTGTCAGCATAGCAGTTTGTCAAACCCTTGCTTAATTTCCTCATCTGCATGTAATTTATGCTCCCTTCCTTGTTACCTCGCGTTCTCTCATTTGTACATCAATTGAGACAGTTTTTATGGCATTTTAAAAATGCAAATAATATAGCATGTAGTAAGCCATCTACGTTAATGCGGGCGATGCAAAGGGTTGCTAAGGATGAGACAATTATCCAATTATTCAAATTTTGTTCATCAAAGCATCCATGAAACCTGTTTTTGAAAAATAAATACATCTTCTCATTCCCTTTGGTTGTTGTCTTTGGAAAGAATAAATGCCGTGCTGGGTACATAGGGCATAATCTTAATTACATACATCCATGTCCGTAGTGCCAGGAAAAATGTGTCATAGCATGAAAAAGTGTAGGGATGAACAAAAAATTAATTGCTTTTAATCCATGAAGCTTTATTTGAAGCTTNTTACATACATCCATGTCCGTAGTGCCAGGAAAAATGTGTCATAGCATGAAAAAGTGTAGGGATGAACAAAAAATTAATTGCTTTTAATCCATGAAGCTTTATTTGAAGCTTATCCCTAACTGCATTTATAAAATATAGAACTAAATTAGATTATTTTTTAATGTTTAAGTAAAATCCCTAACATTTTTTGTAGATATAGTTCATCTTAGTTTAATTAGATTGCCATAGATGATCAAATATACATTCAAAATATTTTATTAAGTACCTATAGGTACTAAAGGCTATTAATTATTCAACTCAAACGTTTATATGTAAATTATAAAGTTATTCATACACGTGCACCAAGAAATGCACAAAGGCTGCATCGGTTTCCTGATATCTGGAGTTCATATCATATTAAAAATAATTCATAATGCCCTCATATTAATTTTCCTCATATTTATGGAATGTATGTAAAAATATGAAAGTACAAAAATTATTATGTGTAAAAATATTTCATCTAAGAATGTTCTTGATTATTCAAAAACACTCTCATTTTCTGCTTCTCAAGCATCACATCTTTTTGATAAAGAAAATGGAATAATAGACCAGAAATGAAGAAAGCACTGCTGTGATCTTAAAAAACTAGTGACTGAGGGAAAACGAAATGAACGCTTCACTGGGAGCATATAATTGAGACCAGAGCCACGCCTAGACTAAAAACAGTATAATTTTGCCTTAGAAAAAAAATCATGTAGAGTACCGCAAGTCTTAGTTCTTTTTTCGTATGTAATGGCTTTCGTTCCTCCACATACAACACACTCACATATGCTCATCACATCACTTCCGATCGATGTACTTAGTTAAATGCAATGTTTTCTCATTTGATATCCATATAGGGAAAAGGAAATAGGTAAAATAACGCCTCTGTACTTTATCTGACGGTAAATACTACTTAAGTCTTTTCCCTATCGTCTTTCATTCATTCGGCTAAGGTTATTTCAAGTCAATAGAAAAGGGAAAGAATACGAAAGTCTCGATTGAACACTTTCACCCAAGAACGTTAGTATACATACGGATATACCACACATGAATGTATGTATATATATGCTTAACGAAAAAACAGGATTATGATGAGGATGATGATCATGAGCTTTGGAGTAACTTTCTTTTTTTCTTGGTCTTTTTGAATGTATTTAATAAGAACACTGAGGAAAAGCTCATAAGCATAAGAGTTCAAATGTGGACTCTACACCAAATGTGTTGTTTCTGGGAATATACTTGTGTACTTTTGCTTATAACAATCCGCTGCTTAATAATGTTGGTGTTATCTTCTTTAGTTTTAGTGAAAACCCATGATGTATTTGTGTTCGTCATTACCCTCCGTGGTAGGTCCTCACTTTGAGAAATGCATATGACTGTGCATACATGCTAGTTTGTGAGACATAGGGGCATTTGATTGGGTTTTCCGTTTTATCCCTTTCAAACGAGTTAGGGGAAACAAGTGCACGGACGTAAGCAATGTACGTGGAGGATCATTAAGACTATAGAAAAATGATATCGCGCTAGGGTGTAAGGAAACAGTGGTGTGGTGGTGGCGTAGGGTAGCAACCGAATCCGGGTAGGAAGCTGTAGTAGTTGCTGTAATGAATTGGAAGCCATTTTGTTTGTGAACACTATTAAAGGAAAATGCAAACCTTTTTCTTGCATATGTGTAATCATGGTAATCATATGCTAAAGGGGTAAAGTACTAGTAATCATATAGACACATAAGGAATAGTACCAGCCTTATAAAATCTAGTTATCAATCACCTTTCAATTTTGAATAATAATTAACAGAACCATCTTAAAAAACTGACTGGATAAATAGATTAATTAATTAAATCCCTGATTGATTTTTTATATTTTGAGGGTACATAATTGTCGCAAAGTTTCAAAATATTTTTTTTAAATAAATGCTTTACATATAATTACACTGGTAAAAGTTTCTATGGAGATTATAAACCAAACAAGTGTTACCGAAACTTTGTGTTTTCAATATAGCCAAACAAAATATCAAAATATTTTCATTGCTATCTATGTATGCATATATTTTCACAATATTGGGTGTAAAACAATTTTTTTGGAGGAGCAGGACTTTGGAAAAATTATCTTTTTATGTAAAGTTTAGTCTACCGTAATAATAAGTAAATGAAATTTTGTGTGATCCTGTTGAGTTCTCTCATTTTAAAAGTGTCCTTTTGCCTTAGTGTACTTTAGAATCCGCATTATTTCCAAACTAACTTTTTGATACTAATAAAAAGTAATATATTCCTTTTATATTTTATTCTTCCTTAAATATGACAATGTCTTTTGAAGTGAATGGAAAAGAAAACTTTTTTATAAAAAGGTTCCTAAGTAAAAAATTAAGTTTTTTTTACTTTTGTCCTTTTATCTTTCCTTTTGTTACCGAGCATCCTCCAAATTCCGGGTATTTTTACCTACCGATCAAGACAAGCGGTATTATACCAGAGGCTTTGTTATTCTTACCAAGCACTGTTCAGTGTAGGTAAGAGTGTCTCCAAAAAAAACAAGTAAAAAGGTATCATAATAATCATCATTCCTTCACTCTCATAAATTTTCACGGTACGTTTTTTTTACTTTGTTTGCATCTTCTTCGTAGCAAAGGAAAATATATTAATCGTAAGTTTTGCTCGACTATTACTTTCTTTGCGATGTAATCCCGCATATATGACATTTTCCCAGTAATTGTAACAAAGTTTGTTTCCTTAGTCCAAAAAAAGTAATTGAAAGTAATAATGAAAAAAATGATGGTGTCAAGGATGGCTGTACAAGTAGAATTGTACCAAAATGAAAATTTCTTTTTGTTCAGCCAAAGTCTAACAGAAAGTTTGTCTTGTGATGAAAACATTTTTTGATTAAAAACTTTAATGATGATATATTTCAATGAAATTGCTTCTGCACTTAAGTAAAAAAATTTAACTTTGAGCAGCAAAAAGACAAAATGACAGTTTTACATGCCAGAATAATGAATTTCTTGGAAACTCAGTTGGCTTCCTCTTCAAAGTTCTTAATGAAATTAAAAATGTTTAAACAAAATGAAAAAAAATCTTTTTATGTGACTTAAAGGAAAATGACGACTCATTCCATTCCTTTCCATGGAAAGGCTCTACACTTCGTAGCAATAAATTTAACTTTTCCTCCTTCTCATAAAAAGTTATTAATGTCATAAAGCCACAACTCATATTAATTTTTTCAGAGCACTTGAATTAACATGAATATTACTAGGGAAAAGCAAAATAGATTTTCCTCCCTTTTTTATTCTCAAGGAAAAAGTCGGCTTAATTTATTTAGCAAAGAGTTGTAAGTTGTACCTTTATGAATGCCAAACCTTACCCAAATACAGGAATAGAGGAAACAACAATGTTCCTTCCGCTTTATTACTTGCACCATAACCCGGTGCTCTATACAAACGCATAAAATCCTAAGAATAGTTTATAATCCTGTGCTTAATGTAACGTAATGGTATAATGTTTGCCTAGGCACCTACCCCTTTCTCTGTGTTCGTTATAATCCCTTGCTTGCACCATTATCATCATTATAGTCTACTCTTATTTAGTTTAGCCTTAACATCTCAAAGCACTTTGTTGATCGGGCCAATATTTAGTCAAAGAGAAACTGAGCTATGCTGAAGCAAAATTCATGGAATAATTTTACTTGGAAAATATAACTAACGTAATTTATGCATTAATCGACCTTATTTCCTTTTTTCTCTAATAAGCGCTATTTTTTTAGTCATGGCTTGAGAAACTCATTTATGTTCGTTTGGGCAAACATTTCTTTCTCTCTTGCTTGACTTTTTCCGTTATCATAAGACAATAATTTGTACTTTGTATTCTTATGTAGAAAAAAATGGTCTAATATTACGAGCAAAATTAATGGCTGATATGAATGCACACTAGCAATTACAGAATCCTCATGAGCATAACTCCAATTCTCTTGGCAATGATACAAGTAAAAATATAAAAAAGGAAGAAAAGGGGAGCCTATATAGTAGGGTAGCGTTTAGTCAAAGCTGTATATTAATAATGATATTATTATTATTACTGGAAGGAAGTACATATTATAAAGTTACGTAATGCAATAATGCGCTGTACACGAAATAGCCTTTCTTGGCAATGAAATCATGATGATGATGATGAAGACCAAAACTTGACTTTTTACTTTCCCCCATGCCATAGTCCTTTTTCATTATATTTCCTCTTTATGATTATTATTACACTGTTTTCCTTCATTCCTCTGTCCCCTTTTCTCTTGAGCCTTAAAATTTTTTAAATGTTTTCTTCCAACAAAACCTCCACTATATCTCATCTTGAACGAGAGAAAAGTACAAAACATATCTTGGCTATGATGTAACTAAGTCGTTGAATGTACGTACGTAAGTGTTTTGCTATTTCGTTGCTTTTCTCCTCTCATTTTCTTTTTTTAACGATGTCTGTAGGGGTAGTCAGAGGGCCTAAAGTTAAAGGCATTAAAGATTGCTTCCCTCATTTTCTCGAAAAGTCAAATAACACGCTTTGGAAACACTTTTGGAAAGAGAGAGAGAAAGAAAAGGTCTTCTGCTAATTCCATAGCGCGTCATTATACTCCGTAGTGTAATGCTTTTTCTTGGCCCTATGTAATATTTAACTTGCCCTCTTTAATGTCATTTTCTCTAGATGTATATAGAACAGGAGCATCTGCTGCTCACTTCTTTTAATGCCTTGGCATTATCACAAAAACATCCAAGGAAGAAAGAAAACAAACAAAAACAACAGCTTGAACTACCCATACTCATGTAATTTAGGAAAAGACTAGAGTAAAAAACTCTATTTAATTTTCTCGATAAAAATAGAAAAAAAGTTTATTGCTTCATCTCGGCTATAAAAGCTCGTTTGTGAGTGAATGCGTACTACTCTCACAGAAATTTAGCATTGTTTCCTACAAAAATGAGGGTCCACCCAGAGCTAGAATAAATGAACAGGTAAATTGGATAAAGTTGGGGAAAAAGTTTCGTTTATGCCGGTGCCACGAGTAAACCATTACATTATTAATTAGATTAGGTAGAGTTCTACAGCCTAGAGAAACGAATGATATTGTAGTTCATAGACTAGATGTAAGCATTTACAGAGATATTATCATTAAATTACAAAAACACAATTAGTTTAAATACATCAGTATAAAGGTACATAGTAGTAGTTGTAGAAATTCTGATTCTCTGCCGGTGCCATTATAACCTGCGTAGCTACTCGGTAATTGCATCTAGTGTTCAAGCTGCTAAATTAAAAAATTCCCTTGGCTAATAAAAATGGAAGGTTTAAAGCAGTCAGCAAACTTCTACTTATTGTTACACATAGCAAAAGAGAGAGAGAGATAGACCTCATTCGTTGTGAGGAGTGAAAGTACGTAATCGTTTGCTGCATACATATGGGAAATAAAACTAGCTCTCTTCTTTCTCAAAAAGAAATTACTTTTATCAAATAATGGGAAATGAAGAAGATACCTAAGATTCTCACTAAAGTACAGAGCGGAACAAATTTTGTGTGAACAAAATTACTACTCTAACTGATATCTACAATGGGATATCCATACATGTAGGATGAAACATACGGTTTCTGATAAGAGTAGAAGCGCAAAGAGTTGTTTAAAATTATCGTTTTAGGTACAGATATAAGTAGTTTAGTATAAGTGCATGCATATGAATTTAGTTTAGAGTTGAAGAAAATTAAGACCACTATGCAACTTGACAAAAGTACTCGCTTGAGTGATTTTCGTAAAAATTACATGCAAGGTAATCAAAAAATACAAAGCCATAAATTATTGTCTAAAAGACAACCTATAGACACGAAAGAAAAGTGAGAGAAAAGAGATTCATTAAAAATGTATGAGAACAATAAAACGCTGAGTGACTTCTCTTGCAGGCGTAATTAATGTTACCTAAAAATTTACCAAATAGTTTATAGAATTAAATTTTAAAGTCTCTAAGTATGAGAGTATAGACAAAATTAAAAGTCATTTTCTGTTCATTATGTTTACTTCAATTATGAATTCCGAAGGATGAATATTGTTTGCTCATTGCTAAATTGATAATCTAACAAACGGCTACTGCGCAAAGCATAAGAGTTGTTGATTTCTTTTAGTTCCTTTATATTTACTTACATAATCTTATCTTACTTTCAGTCTTCTTTTTTTGAAAAGTCTCATAAAGTAAATTAGAAAGTTGGCATAGTAAGGTAGTTTTATCTCTCTTTTCCATCTTGCTTTTTAATTTTCTTCCAACAGCAAGAATCTTCACTACAGAGACGCTTTGTTTGCAAACCCATCGTGTAATAAAAAGGAGTAAAAATATGCTTCATTACTTAATATATTCACCCATGGGAATCCATGGAAGATATAAATGGTAAATAAACCCACGAACAAGATTCATTTCCGTTTTCACTCTCCTCCGGATGCCGGCGTTCCTTTTCCCGAAATAACTTTAAAAACAAAGAAGGCTCTAGCATTCAAAGAACACACAGCTATAAAATGCTATTCCTTATAGTCCTTATATATTCTAGAAACAAACCCGCAAAATGGATGAACATGATCTCAAGTAAACCCTTCCGTAAATACCAAGTAAGTAGTAAGTGCAAGTTTTTTTCCCTCTTGGAATAAAGTGAAGCTAAAAATTAAATTCATCCGACTTAAATGCTTCCACTCATATGCGTTGACTAAATTACATATGTGACTTAAGCTTGCACTATTTCCTCCACACTCCCTACACCACACCACCAACCGAGGAGAAACCGGACGGGAGCTGAGAAGCTTTTCTCTGATAGGCGGATTCATTTCCTCTACAAACATGGCGCTTGGCTTACTCATTTTCATTTTTACTCCTAAAAGAGCTTCCTCCCGTGTATTTTCGTTTTACTTTCTACTGTTTTATTCATAATGTAATAATTTTTTGCAGAAGGAGGAAAAATATGCAAATTTTTAGGGGACTTTTGGAGGCAAAAGAGATAGCAGCAGTAATAGCATGCAGGTACTTGATATGCGGGTCTGTGAAAATCATAGCCATTAGATTTCTACGTACTCGAATTATTAACAAGTTTTTTTTTCGGTCTACTTTTTTCTTCTCATGTCACGTTGGTTGTTCCACAGGAAGCTAGCTATGCCTTTTGAATTTATCATCTTCGTACGTTTAATTTTGGCTGATTTGACTTTATATTAAAAGCGTGCATTTGCAAAACAAGATTTTAAGAATATGTTTAGCATAGTTTATACATTTAACTAACTATAAGAATCGTTTGGCAAGACTCTAGTAATTCGATGGAGTTGATGATTATGCCACTGCTCGTGTTTTCCGGCATTTCGGGAGACACATACATAAGTAGTTAGATATGATAATCATCTTTTTTACTTTTTTCATTTATCTTATTTTTGGATATGCATGCATGCCCAAAAACATGTCAACTTTCCATTCCCTTCTTTTCATTTTCCCTCATGTACTTTTAGTCGTCGCTTTTTTCGTAATGGTCTTATTATTATTTTGGCTCAAGTTGCTAAGAAAGAAGCAATGAATGACTTTATTTTCTAAGACTGACTTTCGCCTCCGCTAAAAAAGAGTAATAAAGGAGTAACACTCCGTTTCCGTTTTTTGCTTTTACTTGAGCAATGAGGAAAATGACTGCAATGCATTAACTTTTTTTTTTACATATTTTTATATATGAGTTGAATTAGAGTAGAAAGAGAGAAAATGAGAAAAAATAATAACGAAAATATTTTATATGCGTTTTAATGCGTAGACATCTCTTTATTTCTTTCTTGATTATCATATTATACATGTGTGCATGCATGCTTCACACATACATTAAATCATCTTTTTAGCTTATTTCATTTTTAGGGGAAAACGAAATAAAAAAATGTGAAATGAGTTGTAATGGAAAGTTATGTGATTCTTTTTACTTGTCGCTATCTGGTTTAGGGTAGGGATTGTTCGTTGCTACGAAATGAGTGTAGCGTAAAAAAAATGAAAAGGCGAGAGTCATGCAGCAGTCATTATTATTACACATGTGAAATTATTCCAGTGAGTCAGGACTGGGAGTGGAAAAGTCATTTCATTTTCTTTTTTTTTTTCTTCAAATTATTTCAGTGCGCAAGTTGTCTTTCGCTGTCTTCGTTAAACTTTCTTTTTGACATAGTAATATCTCATTTCTAACTATGAATAAATGTAATTTCTCAGGCTTAAAATGCGCAGTGTTTTTACGCGCAGTTTGTATTTAGAGTTTTGTTAAAATATTTATATCCAAGTAGTAGCCATGCCTTTATAAGAAACCGTCATATGTCTCGTTGACTACAGGGTCTTAGTTGAACACAATCAGAAATTTTATGATTGTTTTTAAATCAGTTAAATCGATCTTCATATTTTGCTTTGAAATTTGTTTTTATTTAACAAAATGCGTCGCTTATGTTAAAAATAATTAATCACACGTGGTGTTTAAATGAAAGTTTGTTTAAAATTTGGTCCAGGTTTATGGCATGTCCAGAAATTGGCTACAATGTGCTTCATGTAACGTAAGCTGTGATTTGGTAAATAAAGCCCTTATTTTTATGCTAAGGTAGGTAAGGGTTACATCAATAGTGAATATTTTTCAATAAAATTTTGGAACCATTCAACCGAAAGCATAAAATGGAAACATCTTACCTATGCA
>JAANSQ010000121.1:0-41037 GCA_036850885.1 Lepidocyrtinus dapeste
GATCTCAATACCTATCTTCGCAATGCTCAGCTATGTAATAAAACGTTTTAGTATGCTTATTTTGTTTATTAATGCTTAGTCTACCTAACTTGCTTTTAATAGAAGGATATGGTACATGTAATAAATACAGCTCTAGGTTGGGTTTACTTCTGCTTCTGCCTTTATCAATTTACTGCGTAATACAACAAAGTAAGTTTGTCTCACGTTACAAGACTTCTTCCTTCCTTGGAAAATCTTTCCTCTTTTGCTTCTGAGGAAGAGCAGCTTATGTAAAACTTTTTTTATTCTTATCTCCAGCAGTTTTTTTCACCATCCGTTGCTTGCTCTTATTCACCGTCAAATGCAGACCTACTCATTTCGATATTAGCATATTTTGGCTGGGAAGGGATTAATAAAAAAACTCACTCATGACATGCCTTTCTTTTCTTATTTAACGTAAAGCGACCTGAAACCTCTAGTAATACCAAGCTCCACTGACGTAAAATTGAGAAAGCATAAGCTAGCAACACTAATAGTACAAAATCTCTTTATACGATGAGCAGCCATAGTTTCCATGATCCTCTAAAGGTATGCCATGGCAATATCTAAGAACGTCTTTGTGAGGGTAGCTTTGGCATGGTAGCTTGGAGGATGGGCGTTTTTAATTTCAATTTTATCAAATAAATGTCAGATTGATTTCTTTTCGGGTAATTTCGTAATTATGGTTTCGTGGCTACAATTTTCTTTTCTCAGAGACAGAGAGAATCTAATGATAGTGGGAAGCAGAAGAAACTAGAAAAAATAGAACTAATGATACATTTGAAAATGAAAGTACAGACAGAATGAACGTGATCATGTTTCTTAGGTATTTTTACATTCATTTCCGCATAAACTAAAATATAAACTTTCCTTCGGGGACGTTCAAAACCAAAGTATCCAATTACACGTTTTATTATGAAAGTGGGATTAGAAGTTTAACTAACTTATAAAACCTTGTTTTCTATTTTACTTACCATACAAGCCATGATCGGTGTAACAGCTTTCAGATCGAATCCACTTGGAGAACTTTTATACTCTTGGCTCAATCAGCTTCATGAAAGAGCGTCAGAAAATGGACTATTGATTGTGTTTCATGGGTAAATTCAAGAATCCATCTAGATGACAGTGTAAACAGTTGCACGTACATATCAGCTTTCAATCATTCAACCCTTTGATACCTTCACCCGCTTTTTACGACTTTCTCGCAAAGGATGTGAGGAAAAAGTACTACGAAGACGTGGTAAGGATGAAGATGGAGTTTTTCATTGGATGAGTGAAGATGGAAACGCTGGGTAGAAATCCAGAGGCTGCTGAAGAATTCAATGCACGTCGATTCCGCGTCAGTACCGCTTTCACAAATGGACAACGAATACACTGGGAAAATGACACTACAAACGTTGCACTTTGGAAAGTTGTGGTCTTGAGCTAAAAATTTAACGTGGTTTTACGTCTATAGATTAACAAACTAGTTAAATTACGAGAGGCTCCTAAGCCACCAGTTTATATGTCTGTTTGAAAAACATCACGTTCCAACAATAGAGCAAATCTATGGAATTATTACTCGTCTTCAAGCAGCTATCTTATTGTCATCAAAAACTGGAATGCTTGTAATACAGTAACTTTAACTCAACGTGTCAACGTCATTGATCTGATCTAACTTTTTTATGCCACTCTTTTCCCTGAAGTAACTCGTCAGGTAATTTTCTAAAAAGCAATGGCAACTAGTTGTTTAACGTTAATTATGCAGAGCTTTGCCAAAACGTTTCAATGTAATTTTAAAGTAGAATTAAAGGTAGACATAAAATTTGCTCACCTTTTCTCACTGCGACTTAATTAAGTATAGTGCTTGTTTAGGGTAATATCTCGACCTTAATGACACTCCATTCTTTACTCCTTTTTTGCAGAGAAGATTGTCACTTCACAGGGAGTAACTTCAAGTTAAATAGTGTGTAATACCAAGAAACAACGCTGGTCACTTACCCTGACGACTCGGGGCAAATAAACACAGTTGAAGCTTAAATTTTGGGGAAGCAACTGTAGCATATAAATGAGTTTCAGTTGGAGCTTTTTGATTTCGTTTCGTGCACCACTTTCACTAAGCTTGTTATGCCGCACCAAACATTACCATCTGTCTTAGCAAGAGTATGGAATAGGTATAAATAATTTTTACGATACTGTATTCACATTAAAGTCTGTTTTAGACAAATGTACCGTAACGTAATTTATTGAATTGCTTGTTTTCGAATATCGAACACTATAATGTTCCTGATGTTTTGGGAACTGTTGCAAACACAGTATCAGATTTCTGAAAGGTGCCAGTACCAAGAATTGAAGTAGGCAAACGCGAATACAATAATAAAATGGTTTTTACAGCTACTTGATAAAAAAATGTATTAGCATGTGAAAGCCATAATAGATTTTTCACTTTTCACCAGATCCCTTTTGAAATGCATTGACATATTTTATATCTCAATCCTTCCATTGTATACTTACAATTCTTTTATTTTGTTTTTCACTCAATTGAATTCCGAGGAAGTTAGAGTTGAAGTAAAAATACGTCCGGAAAAGTGAAAGAATGTCAATACCACTTATGCAAATTTATGCCAGATACGGAAAATACTTTCAATTCCACGTTTTGTAAAAAACGTTATCAAGTGCGCAAAAATAACGACTGCTTTTCAAACAGAGAAAATGAAGTGTAAAGCGGAACAAACGTGCTCTTCGTTCCATTATCCGAGGAAAACTGAAACGCTCAACAAGCTGCCAAGCCAAAATAGTGTTTGTACGGCCAGGCTAAACGAAGCCATAAGAAACTCTGGGCAACTGCTAGAAATGCGCGCTTGCTTCCAATTCCTTTCACCTTACATTTGCATTGAACCATGGAACTCATGAAGCACATATACGAAGTTGGGCGAGAGACAGAGCTAACAAAGAGCCCTGAAAGCTGAGAAAGGAAATGATGATGAGACACCGACTTTGTGCTTCGTTCCTATGAAACATTTTTTCTCTGTTGTTCGTTGTTCACTTCGCTAGCAGTCTTCGTCCTAAGCAAATGATGAAAAGTTGGATAAGGGAAAAGTCTTATAAAGTTAAAAATTGGGATGATTTTCTTTTTCACACTAGTCGAACTATAGTATCCATATGCTTGACAGAGTGAAGCAACAGTGAAAAAAGGATTAGTTTGTGGCTTATGTAGAGGGATTCTGGACAAAATGAAAAATGGATGTGCCAGCTCTGAGCATTTAGATACATTAGATGTTAGAGTTTTCACTAAACACTTCTAACCGAAATAACCGTTGTTCCAGCCTTATAATATAGCATTTGAGGGGTTGAGTGGTTGTTCGTGTATTTCCTTCAAAATAAAAAAAAATCATGTGTATGTTCTCATTGAAGTTCTAAAGTAGGTTTAATATTGATGAATAATGTTGGATCTTATATTAGTAAAGCGATACTTTCCATGAGCATCACTTGCATTATTGGAGTGTAGGAACAGGAACTCAATAAAAGTTGCACAATCTACTATGAATTTCTCGACGTTGGTATTAAAATTTCGCTTGGTGTTTTAGTACCTGATTTTTTTCCAACAATGAGAAAACGAAATTTCGCCTTTGTATGTTTAATTGCTACATACACACTTTTCTAAATCTAAAGCTTTGCAGAATATGGGTGGTTCATAGTAAAGCGGTTTTTAAAAAGCCCAAATGGAAATGCACCAACCATCAAGTTCTAAGATAGACATGTAAATAATCAGCCCTTGTTTGACCTCTAATTGTATCGATTTCTCAGATGACGTTCAGTAAGGGAAAGTCGAGCGAAACATTATAACTTAGACCAATTTTGCTTGACTTGTTGACTAAGTTCATTTCTAGAATTAGATTAGTGGAGCTCTACTTTTGACGTGGAACTGTACAGGTTTCAATACTTTATGCCCTGCACAATGTTGTCGTAACAGGGTGTTTTGTAAATGATATTCACTGAAATGCCGTTGAAGAATTGGCCAAAGGTTCAAAACCTGAATAAATAATTTCATTAGCTCCCAACTACGAAGTAAATGGGTTAATTCAGTTTTGCTGGCCTTTATAACATTGATACAAGCGTTGTATTAGATTTTGGTACTCAAGTAACTTTATCATTATTGAAACATGCGATCACTATCTACGAAATGATAAAACCCCTTACAAATACAGTTTTTTGGTTTTGAATAACGAGCAATCTAGGTGCCACGACAATCCTTAATTATAACTCCAGCTTAAATGAATGCCTGTATAGAAATAGCCAGTTGATTCATGAGAACAAAATATTTGCTTTAAGGCTCGATTCTGATGGATTCTTAAAATAATAGTTTCCTATCAGTTTAGCTTTAGACGTTAATAAGCTTAAAATAGGTAATTCGAATACATTGTTTCGAAAGCATTCTCTTTGTTTCCTTTGATAAATTCAGCATGTCATTAAAACATGTTCAATTTTCAAACTAAGCCTTGATATTGGAATGTAAAGCTGATTATGAATCATAAGCCATATAAGTCAATAGAGTTGTCACTTAAATTCGGACGGTCAAATCAACTTATTACTTGGCATGTACTTGTACTTACATAAATATATGTACCTAAGCATGTTAAAATAACTTTCTTTCGTTTCAAGCATTACAATTTAATGTCACATAGCCTAAATATACGGAAAGGTAAAAATACTAACAAAATTTGAGTAAGAAACCGGTAACTACTAAACGATATGTGAAACAGTAAACCATTTCACAATTTTACATACATTTTAGTAGCTTGAGCTTAAGGCGTTTTCTTCAGGGAAAGAAACTCTCGAAAGCTCGAAACTAGAGATGAGAATAGACACGAACTAAGTTTGAAATAAGGGACATGTTGAAATGGAAGACACACAGCTAGCAATAGAAGAAGCTTTTAGAAAAAGAGATTTCATTTTCTGCGCGTACAAGTAAAATTGTTTTGACTGCGGTGACATCTATATAATATGAATTTTTTAGAGATGGTAAAATTCCTTCCCGTTGCATCAGTGAGCACAAGCACTTTCCCTAATTTAACATCACAGTGGAACTCAAAATTCTCTTTGAGGTAAGAAGAAAGTAAAAATGCCATTCTTTTTCTGGTTCAACTTGCTTATATGAATATCTTCATTACTTTCGTCGTTTTACAAGAGCGCATAATTTCATCTTAATCCGTATTGTTGAAGTCATGCTGACAGTAATTTCACTCTCCCATAAATCTGTTGCCGTTGGTAGAATAGATACTGCGTGCCCACAACTGACATCGTAAAAAAGCAATAATTCAGCCTTCGTAGATTTTTTATCATAACTCTAGCGAGCAAAATACGCTGTACGCATCAACGTATTCTTTGGTAGGCTAGAATAATAACTTTTATTCGCTTTGACTTGAATGCGACTTTTGAATAAAGAAAAAAAGAGAAAAGACTTGACTATAGAAATTATTTTCCAGCCGGAGAGTGAACAAAGTGAAAGTTATTATTTTATTCTGTTTTGATGAAAGTATATGTATGAGTATTTGAGACACTTACGACTCAGAAGCAACAATGTGCTCATCTATTTTATCCCTCTAACGAGTTTGGCAGAATTTTTATCCTTTCATTCCATCTTTACACATTTACTATACAGGAAAAGCGAAAGAGGGTAAACCAGGAAATGTACACTTTCCTTGCGTCGCACTTTTCCCAAGAATTCATTCCTTTTTGTTTATCTTTTTCAAGATCCCTATGGACTGTGAAGAAATACTCGTAGACAAACTATTACATGCAACAATATACTAACCATCTGTTACTCGATCTCGTCATTTCCCATGGTATCATTTCTAGACCAAATTTAGATGGCATACCACTAACGCCATCCTCATCTTCATTCTACTCAAGTGAATTTAGTAACATGGTTTTATTACCAAGGAAAGGATGAGAAGTAAGGTGATAAAACAGGAGATTGAGGAAGCCAGAAAGTGCATGATAGTGGTGACGTCTCACTAGCTGTACATTCTTAGCAAAAAGTGAAACTAAAAAATGTAATATGCCTTTTTCACATACAGATACATTATAACATGTACCAAACAAATTTTCCCAAAAGGAGTGTTATAATCGCTGGAAATTGAAGTTGTCAAAAATTGGCAATCCATTTGGAAAATGAGAGAGACTAGAAACCCCTTGATTATTTCTCGTTATTCCCGTCTCAGAGACTAAATTTAAGCGTTTTAGCTTTTACACTCCATTTTGTGTTTTGCGTCATGAATTTCTCTAGCTTTCTAGAAGGGATTTGTTGCATATGGGTTTCACTGAAAGGAGAATGATTACATGCGTCAAAGGATAAAAGACTCCATTATATCACTTAAACATTTGACGTTCTCAGCGTGTGTAGTAAAATACTGCTGAGATGGGTTTAAGAGGCTAAAAGATTTTGCAATTTAGCTCCCGGAAGGAGAATGTTCGGTGAACTGTTAACATTATCTGTACCTTCATATTGTTCTACCATCAGCCAAGAAATGTATATGTAAAGTCATAAGTACGTGCGAGATTTGATTCATTCTGCCAGCCATACCTTTGGGACCGTTATAGCATCAAATATCCCTGAAATTATTAAACTGTACGAAATTTCTAGAAATGAAGAGTCAGTGCATGATGGAGTATGATTTAAGTCGACTGATGATGATAAGACTGTAGCTCCGAGGGATTTTTGTTTCCAACGAGTACACACGCTAGATAAGGCAATCTTCTCGATGTTGTTATAGAATGACACAGGCATAAGCTCATTTAGTCTAGTTTTCTTCTCAAGAGAGTGGCGTGTCATAACAATACTTGGGTTTCTAGAAAAAAGCTTAATATTTGAATGTTTTTCTGTGTGCAAACGGCGCTAAGGAGGTTTTAATAGTTAATCTTCTTGGTAATCAATATAATGTCCAGGGAACTCTCTGAGAACTTTCTCTTTCCAGAATAACTATCTCATTTATTAGGGAAGTTTGGAATTGGACTATGTCCTGAAGATTTTGTATGAAATGAGTCATTTATATAGACTTTGGTTCTTTCAAAATTTCAAAATGAACTGCCTATTCATGGATAGCGTTCAAACTCTGCATTGTAAACTTTTCAATGCAGCATATTTTGCCAAGACTTAAGCACTGAAAAGAGTGTACTGTACTAAGAGAAAAGTATGTAAACATAGAAAAGTTTCAACAATTCTAATTACTAATTTAGGTATAGAATTCTCTGAGAAAGTGTACTCAAATTGAAAAGATAACTTAAACTTCTAAGTTTAATAGGAAACGTGCTGAATCTGCGGACAAATGCTTACGGACACAAAGAGAAAGGAAATTGAGAGAGTGGAAAGGATTTTCCGTAATTTAAGAAATGATAATATACTTGTGACCTTTTCCAAACTTACATTCTTAAGAGAGCCGTGCAGTCTATAGTTTGCTATGAATGGAATAGTATGAAACTGTTTGGTTTTCCGTATCTTAGTTTACTTTGTCCGAAGAAGAAGCAGAAAGAAACATGGAAACTTTTCCCAACAAAATTTAAAGGTATGGCTTTGCAACGAAATTCTTTTACGCACAATTACAATAAGGTTTTTAAGAATTTACTGATTAAATCAATATCTCAACTATATAGTCACAAACTTGAACGTTGCTGTATCATCATGCCTCAAGACAACGGCTTTGGTGGCTCCTCAATGAATTCCTTCACTTTCTAACCACACCAGCTAAAATAAATTTGAAATTTTTGCTAATCATTCTACGTATTTAGATTAGGTAGTCATGATCAAGTTCGATAAAAATGTTTGTGTACGTTAGTTTTATAAGTACTAGTCGCTAGCCACCACCAGCTTTAGAAAAATTATAAATTAATCTCGGCATAAAAGCATCATAAATTAGATTTTCTCCCTGAAATTTAGTAGCTTGCCTTACCTATTTTGGGTATAACCTGTAAAGCCAAACAAGTACATGGCAATTTTTACACAGTTTTGTATTTGGATTTAGACTACTTTAACAATACCATAACAGAACATAGACAATGAAGAGAAATGGTTACATTGTTAATGATGAACTTTCTACCAACTATCTAGAAAGAGTTGGCCTGTGCTTCCAGGTTGAATACTTTTACTTCCTGAATTTGTATCTCTTTGCTGGTTGATAGAAATTCGCTGAAATACACAACCGTAAACTTTTTAAATCTATAAACAACATAACAGCTATAAGCCCAAAGCATTTTTGTTTAAATGAAGTGATGCAATCCATCCATAGTTACAAAAGATTACATAACCTGTTCTATTCACTAGACCAATACTACAAAAACCGTATATGTTCTTTAAATAGAATTTAGTTGAACTCAAAGGAACGCCAGGACTGGATGTAAAACTCATCCCTCTTACTACTGTCCTCCCTCCTTTGTTTGAGAAGACAAAATAGAATACATGTGCATTTTCTTGCCTTGTTCTATAACCCTAGATACTAAAAATGCACTCTCGGAGAGAAAATAAGACATACCCACGGGGAGACTCAGTTGAGTTTAATTTATGGTAATTCCAAACATAAATTAAATTCTGCAAGAGATTATGTAGCTTCTTGGCTTTAATTTATGACTGAATCTTCACATAGCTTACATAACAGCTAGATTAGCACTAATTAGGGTACTGGGCTAATACAATTTCAGATAATATTTATTTATGTATTCAAAATTAGCTTCTACTTGTTGCCGCTTTTTCTACGATCTAGTAGATAAGTTTCCAACCAATAAAAATTCCATTCCTCAATTAATAGAAGGCTATATTGGCAGCAATTATTTTTCAAGATACGAAGGTTCACGATGTGAAGTTTCCGATTTAATAAAAGAGTATGATATAAATTTACTACGAAGAAGAATATTAAATTAAGATTCTTTAAAACTTTGGTATGCACCAACCTGACTTAAAAGTGAAAGAAAAGAGTCTACAAGCTGGAGTTTCTGGCTGAATTTATAGGTCTTGAAAAAGGCAAATTTTTGCATGAGATGCTTGGCTGAAGCATACATACATCAAAAACTGTTCTTAACCAACTCCAAGTCTTCTTTTAGAGATTTTCAACGTTTATTCCCAGCAGGAATGCATGCTATGTAGGCAACAGAAATTGATTCGTAAGCTCCGAACTGTTGCGGAGAAGCTGGAATTCGAGTTGGAGGGGTTTGCGCAGAAAAGAATCATCTGGTAAAAGAGGGCTACCCCAAGTACAGGAATATGAAACTTGGGTGCATGAATTGTATGATTTTCATTTTCTCAAGAACGAATAAAAGCAACATCTCTTTACTTTAAATAAAAATTTTTTGAATAAATCATTCCAGGAATAGAGTTTATATATAGTTTGAAACTAAAATGATGGAGAAAATGATATAGAAATGATTCTTGTAAAACTGGAGTTTGATGAAATTGAAATTTTTGAAAGATTTCAAGCACTAATTTAATGATTCATTTAAGTTTTCCATTAACCATGAATGATTAGGTTTAAGTATCATTGATTTTGTTTGTTATTACTCAACATGGCAAAAAGAAGCGACCAAATCAAGCTCGAAAATGACACTAGAAACCTAAAAAAATCCAACGCATTACAGGTTTAAAGCGCCACTATGCCATTCAAACACTATTGCTTTAATTATTGCAACGAAATGGTTGACATATTCAGGCAGGAGTGTGGCGTGTCGACTGTGTTATATGTAAGACAGAAATAAAACTGCCAATCAATTGATTGGCAAGAAAATCTATGCTGATTAATTTTGCAGGTACACAAGTTTGCGGTGGTAACCTGGATAGAAATAGTATTTTGAAGAAAGGAACCTAGAAGGAAATTTTCGACCAAACGAAATTGGACGAAGAGGTGTGAAAATAGATTGTACTTAAGGTGATGATGGGAGAACGTTCAAGGCTTTACGGTACCTATTTAGTTGATACCGTAGAAGGATAGCTGAATCCTTGAAACAGTATTCACAGTCTTTATCTCCAATTTTCAGATACATAATGCGTGTTCATCGTGTTGTACAGTGAATGAAATTTCTTAGAATGAAGTTACTTTTCTCGGCGATGATTAAATATTTCATTAACAACTCCAACTATCTATACCTAAGCATTTTTCGGCTTCAGCTGAATTATGTAACGCAGGGAGTGGATCGGCTTCCGTTCATCGTCTTGACAACTCATTCCACTTTCTTACCTCCGAAGCTAATGTCTATTTTTTCACCTGAACACTGTCATTTCCGGCATGTGCTTGAAATGCTATACCTTCAAGCCATTTTTTGAGTAATTACATTCCTATGGATTTCCAGCTGTTCAGTACGACCTCTTTAGAACTTCTCTAAGTACAATATGCGATTGGACTGCTTGTTTTTAAAGGGTTTACAGCAAAGAGTCCGTATGTATGACACAAATTTCACTAGTGATGGAATGAGAATAAATTTATGCAAAATTGTCTCAGAAATTAAAATTGATTTCATTTTTATTCATAATATCATCATTTTTACTATATAATATTCATATCATATCTCACATTGATTTTGCTACAACATAAAATTTTTATTCATACTTTCCCGTGAAAACATGCATGTTTGTTAATAGCTCATAAAAACAGCCATACTAACCCAAACTACTAATTTGTTGAATGTACCAAATCCATTTTTAATCCTTTCTCAGTGAAAATCTAAAGTGAAGGGATCACAACAGCGAAGATTAGTTATAAAAAGACAACGCTAGGATTTACGTTTTCCATATTATACGTACGTGGTATACACGAAGGAAATTTCTTTGACAGTAAAAATTGAAGGCACCTTTTAAAAATCAATCATATTTCAGCACTCTTATTCCGCCCAAAAGGCTCCAGCGACGTGTATCATTATTTTAATGGCGTAGTAATACAATAGGAATATGCGAGTGCAGATATACATTTCCGTTGACCACGTGGGGCAAAATGAAAAACTACTTTCTCTGTACAAGGCAAGCGTGCATAGTAAGTTCAGCGAAGTAAAAGTACTCCTGTCAAGTTCCATTGGACTTGTTCCGCGTGTATCTATCTCTATCTAGATTTTACTTTTAGTTGTTGCTGTTCGTGTTGTGTTGTTCCATAAAAAGCTTTTATGGTTAAGGATAGGCTTATTCAGTACTCATACGTTCCTACATTTGTTTTTTAAGCTTTCTTTTTGTATTTTTTCATTTACAGGTATTCAAGGCATTGTTTTAATTATTTCGTGGGTGAACTAGCTTCAAAAAGAGAAATGAATGGGAAAGCGGTGTTTAATGACGTATTCATATATTTTTTAAACGATAGGCTACGGTAGGAAAGTAGCTAAGAGAGAAAAATACGTTTTTGTATGAAAGGTTTGTTAATATTGCATGATCTTAGATACACTTAAAATTTTATGATATTGGTCGAATCAGAAACCACTTGGATAGGCAAATAACATGTTTACACGTAACTCGGGACATATTCATAATTAGGCCATATGTGTTCTAGTCAAAAAGCCACTTTTCAAACCCTTACAGCGTATATTTTAACCACTAAGAAATTGAACTAGCTATTAGATGAACACGCACACATTTAACAAAAACTAAAGACAACTTCTTACATTGTATCGTGTTAAAAATGGTTGGTAACATCAGTTTAAATATAATGGTAATCATAGTAAATCATTTTGTAGAAACAAGTGTTAAAAGATAAACTAAAATTAATTAAAAATCTGAGTAAAGCTCACTAATCCTCAAGATAGTGGGATTCAGGAGGTGATGCTTAAGCTATACACATTTTAAATATTCAAGTACTTAAACTCTACGTGCAAATTAAGTTACATTACCTACAAATCTTTGGTATAATAGCTGCTCTGAAAAGGTTAATACCCGCTCAATCATAAATTATGTTAAACCCCTAAGAATTTCTTAAAATAGATAACTTTATATTTATCCGATACTAAAATCCTTAAGCAAGATTGGATTACTTCACTTTTCCATAGGAATTGTGCAGAAGCTTTATCTTGTAAAAGCATTGTGGGAAAAGTAGTCTTGCCATCTATCTGTAAACATACACCCTTTGGCTATTCATTATATTTTGGTTATTTAACAAAACTTTATCTTAAAGTTGAACTCAATCCCACATTTTACATTTTACGATGCTTTGTTAAGGCTGCATTTTTTCGCGGGAAAATTTTATCCCTGAAATTAGACACAAACCTAGATTTATATTTTGGGCACTGTTTCCTTGCTAATGCACCTTTAATTTTGAACTTTGAGGACTTCCCAGAAATATGTTGTTGCTATAGCTATGCCTGTTAACAGCATCTTAAACATTTTAAAGTTCTTGAGTAAATACACTACTTGATATATAAATATCTTATAAAGTCGTCATCATCTATTGCGTTATGTCTCGTTCAAATGCATAGTTTAGTTTTCAACTCGTGCTAATTTTATGCGAACGTCTTTTTACAACAACTTATGTACCTTAATGAGTTTAGACACAATTCAAACCAAGTATATCTGAAAATCAATATCATGTAATATCCCATTAAAAATAGCCATCACCTATCCTTCCCTTTCCGTCATTAAAATAAGGCAAATATAAACTGGTTGACGATGGAATATACCTATTAAGCAAGAAAATGTTAAACGTCCAACTTAATAAAAATCCAAACCCCCGTCTGCAAATGTTCAAAAAAAAGTGTGCAATATGAATTCTACTAATAACAAGGTGTATTTAAAGTATTGGTCGTTCCCTATCGCATCATTTTTTATCTCCATAAATCCTACACAAGCAATAAAGGCCCAGTGAGGTTATAGTCTATGTTCTTTTCATGCAATTTCCTGAGTCACATAAATTTACACTAATTAAAATGCATTATTTAGCCTAACCTTAGCATGCCAGCACACTCATCTCATCACAACGAGTAGAAAACCTCTAGCAAATGTAAACATAATAATCTGTTGAAAACATGGCGTGTAGAAAAAATCAACACGCTTAAGAAACTAGGATTCAAAAGACGTTGATTGCATAACCACTGACGCAATAACGTAATGCTGTAACTTAATTGCTAATCTAATGCCTAATCTATTTGACAAGAACGTTTAAAAAACAGTATGAATTTTCCAAGGACATGTCCTATTTGTAAATTATTTTTGACACGGATTGAAGTTTACTAACTTACCTTGATTTATAGGTAGGTGAACAAGGAGCAAGGCGAGAGTATTCATTTGTCTTCAACAGGCCTGAAAGGAATTCATTTACGATGGACTTTTAGTTGGTGATGGAGCATAGTACATATTATAGCCAAAGTCAAACTTTATTATTGCAAACCCTTCAAACTACCAAGATTGTCGGTTATTTATTTATGTAAGGTTATTCAGACTTTTTGTTAAAAATATTTTCCTCTCCTGTGAGAATAGCTTTTAATCGAAAAAGTTGCAAATTAGGAGTTTTCTAGCTAGCCCTCCAGAGACAAACCTCAATATATGTACATCTTGCATTTTATTATCAGCATAAATATCAAATCATGTGAGTTCATGATCAGCTACGAATTTCTGCAATACGACTTTGCTGTCCAATACGCCCCTTATAAAACCCAAAGAATCTAATTTGTTTCATGATCCACCACAACAATGGCTTATTTTTAGCCAAACGCTACACAATAGAATTTTTTAAGAAAAAATTGGAACACTTAATGATTTAATAATGATTATGCTGGTACGTTTTATTCTGGTGCGATGGGAAATGTTCTACAAATAAACCAGCAGTAAGAATTTTCCAAGTGAAAGTTAAGCCTGTTTTTGAAAAGTGACGTAAATTCTGAAGACAGATTAAAAACGTAATGCTTATACATAGTTACACATCGTACTGATGCTGATTCTTCAAAAACCTTTTTTGCCAACAGCATCATCCTTTGCCTTAAATTTCGTTCCCATAGATATTAGTTGATTTCAGGGGATCAAAACTTTTCTCAAGATTAAATTTTGCTTGTCACTCTTTCCTCCCTTTCAGATTAGTAAAAAGGTTCAACGTAATTCCCAGGGAAGGTACCAAATAGTCCCGTCCTTTGAGATGTGCCAACAAACCATCCGTCATCACACTTTTCTAAAACGTGGATTAAATCGGATTCTCTTAATTCCAGTTCATCTTCATGTGCTGGCTTATAGTTGTACACGGCCCTATACCTGTTGAATCACACATAAGATTCCGAAGGGTTAAGGATTTCTCAAGGTTTTCATGTAATAATGCCAAATTATATGACGTTATAAATTTGAAAAAGATTTCAGAAAAAGTCAGTATAGTCATTATAGCATTCCAGAAAAGTATTGCGAAACAGGTATTTATGTAGTCATTATAAAAGACAGAGTAGACAGCCACAAACACTTTCAAGCAGTTATGGTGTATAGATAATAACCCATTCGAAAAGACAGGAGAGCAGTTAAACACTTGAAATTTAGTGTAACCTATAGTCCCAAAGGATACCAAAAGTTTGCTAAAGTTTAGTTTAATGGTTTTAATACTGCAAACATTTTCATGAAAAAGGCTTAAATATCTAAGATCTACTAAGGAAAACTAAAAAAGAAAAAGATTCCACTAGTGTAGGAATATTAGGGCAAATATTGGTTTTTAGAACAAGCAGCTTTTCCTTCACTCTCGCACAGTATTTTCAGGAAGAAATTGGCATGAAAAGCTAAGCAAACGAGACTAGAAAGCATGTTACAATAGAGACAATGAGTATCCTGGGGTAAAATGCAACCCAAAGAATACCATTTCGTTACTAATACCCGTTTTCCAAACAAGTGCTTTATATTTGAAGTAAAACGGCGCGAATCCTTGAAATGAAGCAGTTTTACAGCGCAATAATAGATTAGCATTGGTAAACACAAGTCAAAAGCATAAGAATACGTAAACTTTTGGAAACATTCCATCTCGTTTTGTTTACATGAAATCAATAATATTGAGAATGCAAACAAAAACTAAATCCCTGAAAGGGAAACCCAAATCACTAAATATTTACAGAAAGAAAACATAAAAAGCACAAATATATCTTACGGAATAGGCTCAATTCTCGTATCAATAGTCAAATTCTGTGCATATCTATTCCTCCCGGGGTCACTTTGCGATTTACCCACAGCATTTATGTGATGATGCTGTTGCTGTCGGATATTTTCTTTCCTATATTGATTATTATGTTGACCAGTAGGGGAAGGAATTGAGGAATGCGCAGCGATGAATGCATCAATCTAGGAGACGAGAGAACCGCATAAAAACAAAACAATAAGCAGGGATGTTCCTAGCTTTTTATATCGTGATAAACATAAATCAAGGAAAATTAATCAAATCTGCTAAAATTTGTAACGTAAATGATAGGAATTCCTCGAAAAGACTAGAATGACTCGACGAAATAAATGTGAAAAAGCAGTTCCCAATTAAAGTTGTACTGTGAATCGTAAATTGATTGTCTTTTAACTACCTAGACTATTTTCTAGATATTACAGATCTGTTAGAATAAACGTCTATATTTTTCAAAACATAATTATCCACATATTTAAGATGGGGCTAAAAAAATGTTGAAAACATGTAAGATTCCTCCCAGAAAAAATATTTTGCAACATGAAACTTCTGCCAATTTATGAACCTAAACCTTACGAGATAAAAATCAATTTGAACTTACGTTCGACAAATCAGTTCCAAAAGAGTATTCATTAGGTTTGTAATTATGTCTAGCTGCGTTGTACATTCCTCCTCCACTCCCATTTTGTGTTACTAGACTATGCGCTGCAGGAGCTCCAATTGGTTTTGGTGACTTGGAAGATGAGGTATAGTCGGAAAGCCCCGGTTCACGAATGACTTGGATGTAACTAGCTGGAAAGATACCTCGTCGGGAACCAATGCGTCCTTCGTACCAATTTTGGTCTACTTTTCTAGTCAAGACTATCGTTTCTCCTTTTATTATTGACATTTCCGCTGGGGTGGCTGCTGTGAAGTTGAAACGTACTTTGGCTTGCCCTTCAGTCACTGTTCGTGGCGTTGCACGTTCAATGTCATAAGATGGAAGCATCTAAATTGTAAATGCATACAACAAAGGTTTAAGTATTCATCTTTTTAAACTCAAAGAAATTGATGTACCTACATCAAATAATTTCGTTAATTGCAAATTTTTAGACACTATTAAGAAAGTGTCCCTTTTTTACACAGAAGCATAAAAAGTTGTAAATATTTCTCGATTCATTGTTTTTTAAGACTTAGATCATTAGATTCAGCCTTATCAGCCAATGGTAAGACTAAGATCATTTACGCCACCACAAGTGTAGTTTAGTCAGTGTTTAATTACACTAGTTTAGTAGCCAATTCTGATTCCCCTTGGAGACTTTAGACTACTTTAATAATGTAATTTGCTCGTAATTATTTCAGACACCATCGCATGCAGCATCAAACTAAGGAACCGAACCAAGGCATAATTATAGGTAAATGCACTGCCCTCCCTTTGACGCAAAACTGAAACTTCCTCTAATTTTTTTAGCTAGCCAGAATTACCAGTTCATTATAATGAGGAAGTTCTCAACAATTTTTCCCACGATATTCATATCAAAACTTTAGGATCTCAAGTGCAAATTTCTTTGGCGGTCATGGACAATACCTGCTATCAGAAAACAGGAAAGATACGCACGACATGGCTTAAACTGTAAGGTATGCACCCTGTTCAGACAGTTGCCTGTCAAGAAAAACAAAAAAACCTGAAGCCAGTTCCATATCTTTAATCTGGTGAAGTAGGTATCAAAGTAAAATTGAAGAATTGCAGGTTTTTGTGTAGATTTATGTATGCCAATTTATTTTGCAGTAGGGATCATTAAACAAACTGCATAAATTGTACCTAAACACTTAAATATGTAGAACCACATTTTCTCCAGCAATTTAGCATGAATAATAACATAATGGTATTTTTTAAAATTCAACTTTACAGCCACAGTATCTAAGTTAATCCTGATCTGTATAGACATTTGAAGGTGCTTCTTTACTCATGTGATATTTCCAAAGTATCGCTAAAACTAGATTGAGAGTTTCTCTTTCTTCAAAAATAATTATAAGTCTGTATAAAACAAATTACAGAAATGGAATCATCGTGCGTTCACCCAAAATAATCACCTACTTACATCTTTACTTCATTATGATGGCGTAGGCATCCGGTAAAAATTCTAAATCAGGTAATAACATTTTTTAATCAGATGGTACATGCTAAAGACCCTCGGTTAACGTACGGACGGTCAACGTCAGCGTAAGTAACTCGAATACAAAAAGTTTGTAATTTGTAACCCGGGTTTAACGACAGAAGTTTCTCCTGTGATTTAAAGCAATATTAATTTCATTCGAATTCTGTCTCTCGTGAGATGCTCAACTAAATAAACTTTTGGAGTGGGTGAATGAAGTCAAGCCATATTAATTTTTAAAATGCAACCATTTTCATTGCTGACATTTTTATTGTCATATTTAGCAAACTTGAAACTAGGTAAGCTCATATAAAATATCTACATGAGTGATTTTTGGAACAACAATGATTAATGTGTTTACAGGTTTTTATAATTCCATTACAGGTCCCGGTGAGTTTAAAGTTTACAATGATCAAAATCAAGTGAGAAGATTTGAGAACGGATATTTTTACAATGGAAACTACAACCTAAACAATGCCATTCGTTTTCGTCTGTGGACCCGCGAAAATCCTTTTTTCGCTCAAGAGATAATGGTTTGGGATAGAGCTTCCCTTAGATCAAGCAAATTTTCAAATAAAAGACTGACCAAAATCTTCCTACATGGATCAAACCACAGGTCCAATGAGAAACATTTGGACAAGGAAACAGCTTATCTTCGTGATGCCTACACCACGTTCGCAGATGTTAACTTTATTCTAATGGACTGGACAAGACTAGCATGGCATTTAAACTACGTTACCAACAATGGAGACATTGCAGCAGAGAGATTGGCTCAGTTTGTCGTATTCCTGAATAAAAATGGAGTTTTGTTAAATTCAATTCATATAATAGGACACTCCTGGGGTGCCAATGTAGCTGGACAAGCTGGCAAGAAACTTGGCGGTAAAGTGGGAAGAATCACAGGTATTAAGTGATCCAAAAAAATGTTTACACAACAAAAAATGTTTTCAAGGTTGTACTGTATTCATCTTTCTTTTCTAAGGAATCGACCCATCCGGTCCATTTTACGCAAAACCTTTCAACCTAAATCCTAATCGAAGGCTGGACAAGTCAAATGCTCAATTTGTGGACATCATCCATGCTGATATGGGTGACTTTTTTACTGGCAACGCAGCAAATTTGGGGACTAATGAGAATATTGGGCACGTAGACTTTTATCCCGCTGGAGGCTCAAACCAACCTGGGTGTCCACCAAGGACCTTTGCTAGGGCTAAAGGTCAGTGCAAAAACGTTACAAAAACCTAAAATTTCCATTTACTTTTACAAAGGTCAATTAAGGATAGTAAGCATGGTTCTCAGTGAGTTCTGGTAAACTTGTTCATTTTTTTATCGACAGACTTCTACTGTAGCCATGAAAGAGCGATATACTACTTTGCCGAATCAATTGGAACTCCTTTTGCATTCCCAAGTTGTCGGTGTGAGAATTGGAAACGCTTTACAGAAAAGCAGTGTAGTTGTACTGGAGACGAGATGTCATTTATGGGAGAACATGCTTCACGAGTGTAAGTAAAAAATTAAGTGGGCATAGAAACCTTTGCTTCATTTTATCCTGTTCCCAGTCCCGAATCCTAAATAAGGAGGTAGGGGAAAGTGTGGAAGTAAATCACCAATGTCAAAGATAAATATTAGCGTCCAGCTTGGACTTTCTCTCTCATTCACGTAAATGAAAAGATTAATGCCAGCTACGTGACATGATAAAAAATACCTTGTGCCATTTCTACTCAGGAGACCTTTCTTAGTACCTCTTTTGGGAGTAGTTTATACAAGCTAACTTGCACTTTTGGAATTATATGCCACACGAAATAGTGAATATGTGCCTACAAGCATGAGTTAAATTTTTGTATTTTTATCTACATTACTGTATTTGGTTCAGCTTTCACCATTTTTCTTTTTAAATTGATGACTTTTTGTCCAAATTATATACCACAGGAGAAAAGGACGTTATTATCTTAACATCCGAAATACGCAACCTTACGGGTTCGGACCACAGATGAAAGTAATTTTGAAAAGCATAACAAGCGCACCAACATTCATTCGGACAGAAACCAAGTCAACTTTGTCATTGGGGATGGCAGTCTCAGAGCGTCTAAATGGAACAACTGCCAAGGACAATAACGAGAAAAATACTTTTGTTTTTAACGTACCTTCATACTCTAGCAAAAGTTATCCTAACGATTACAAAGATGATGTACTAAACTTATTGCTTTCAACCCTCGCAAAAAAGGGAAATTGATGATGTTGAGAATACAAAATACAAAGGAAATAAAACAAAAAACCACACGATTGAAAAAGCATACGCATTAGTGAAAGCGTTTCCATAGAATTTCACTTACCTCAATGTAGGAACAAGGGAATATACCGACTGCAGCATTGTGCTCTCCTTCATACCAATTCGAATCAATCTTCCGCCGGATGAACAGTATGTCCCCTTTGCTAAAACTTAGCTCTCTGTTACAATAAGAAAAGCAACGATATAATTTCATAGAGAGATAACACAAAATTAAATTTTATTTTAGGCTTAATTTCCGCTAAAGAAAGAAGTTCGTTTAATCCTAAAAAGACTCATTAACAACTCAAAGCGGTTTTCCATCTCTACTCTATACTTTGGAAGCTAACTTTAGGATGTAAATAGGGATTAATCATCATTCTTAAATGTCTAAGCAAATGAGAAAAATATTTTGAAGGAAGAATCTATTTTATTCATCCTTAAAAGCCTGAAACCATATTCATCCTAGAGGAAAAAAACATTTTCAGTAAAAAAGGCTTTCATACTTAAACTTTCCAGCCATTCGGAACGTATTTTTCGATTAAAATGTTTTCATCCAGGTTCTTTAGGACGATGAAAAAAGTTGGCACTCTATTAAGGTTTTATAAGGAGGTCTATAAATTCAAGTGTATCATACACCACCACATTGATTTATATATCTATGTAATCTAAAAACCTTCAGCAAACTGCAAATTTTTCTTTGATGCATTTCCTGTAAAAGTTTACCTGGAGTTTTGTGCTACAAAGTTGTACAGCGCTCGAGCTGCTAATTTAGACTCTGGAGTTTTTTCTCTCCATCTGGACTTTGGAAGCTCGTCAATGACGTCATCATACCTGTTCAAAGGAATTGGTGATTTTTGCGATGGACTGTAGAGGAAAGAAAAAAAATGGACAGGAAATGTTAAAATAACTTTTTACTCCAATTTTATCTCAAACGCAAACACTCTAACACAAAAACTTTCGGTTGGCTCGTACTTGTATTCCCCGTACTCTCAAGATGAACACAGCAATCAGTTCTCAATTGCTCGAGAAAACACGGGACAGTCAATAGTTTATAATGAAAAAACTTTGTTAATTAATTTCTATACATTCCAAAAACTCGACGAGTTTCGTAATCAAAGTAGTGCATAACTAAATGATATATAATTTCTTCTGCAAAGGGAATGCTGCTTTGGTGAGCAATAATAAAACTGGTGATATAGCTGGTGCAACAAAAAATATGTTGAAATTAATGCAATCATATCATATCCACAAATAAACTTCCTAGTCTTAGGTTAATCAAGTTATTCTCTGGAAGCCAAACCTCATTAAAACAAATCATAGCAGAAACAAAATATTTGGGCTAAAATACCTCAAAGGACTAGTCTGGTTCCCAATGGACCTTAATTCATAAACAGTTGAAAAAATGGAATGAGCATAAATTCTTACATCGGAAGAAAATTTAGTTTTCACTTTTTCAGTTAGTGGAAAAGTAGCATATTTTTATGATAAAATGACAACTTTTGTACCTAATATGTGGACATTGCCTTGTACTTAGACTATAATTTCTAATCAAACCTGTCGGAAATGTGCAAACATAAATCGAAGGGAACCACACAATGCATTTAGGTACATGTTTTCCATATAAATTTGTTGACCTTGTGTTATTTTTAAAATTGGAGTCGTGAGACAGTCATATTCTTTTAAGACGCCGGATATCCTGAGTCTACGTCAAGCGTGAATGTAAGTTTGCAATTGGATAAGGAACAAAGGCTTACGTAAAGTTATCCATGTGCCGTCGATTCTCCATGTCCTGAATCTCTTGGAGAAACTTCCGCTGCCTTTGTTCTTCATAGAATCGTCTCATCGCAATCTCCTGTCTCCTTCGTAGCTCTTCTTCCCCAATAAATTCCTTCTCTACGAATCTCACTGGAGCCTTGTAATGGATGTTTACCTCAGACTCGGCATACTTTACTGGAGATGCTGTTTACACAAGGTTTTGTCAACATAAAAGAAATGTAGGTTAAGAGTTGGAAAAATTACATTATTTCAACTGTAAGTATTGGTACACTCAAATGTAAAAACTTTACGTTTTTTGATAAAACTTGAACAACATAGAAAACGCAGCAGGTCATGAACACATTTTACTCTCCCACACATTTATGTATTTACACAATGCAAAATTTTGACCCTTTTAAGTTGTAAGAATTTCCGGCAGAACAAAAAGTACCTTTGAAAACTACACGCTATTGTTAATTGTTTCGATTAATTTTTGGCTCAGAATTAATTGAATTGCTTTAAACTCCTTTTTATCCAC
Organism: Lepidocyrtinus dapeste; assembly: GCA_036850885.1. Classification (NCBI taxonomy): domain Eukaryota; kingdom Metazoa; phylum Arthropoda; class Collembola; order Entomobryomorpha; family Entomobryidae; genus Lepidocyrtinus; species Lepidocyrtinus dapeste. Next base: position 21,778 of record JAANSQ010000121.1, read on the forward strand.
CAGAACCAGTTAATATGCAGGACTTTTTATCTCAAGCAAGTTCAACAATCTACCGTCACCGCGAGCAATTTTGACTCTGAATTATGGTGAAGTGCTATAAGGATTTTAGGAATTTTAGCATTGCGTGATATTAAAATTGAATTTTGGTTTTGCAAATTATGAATCACATTCGTACCAGTTTTAAGTGTATCGTACAAACTGTATTGTAAACTCATGTATTCACATTATTACGATTTGGTATAATGTAAATAATTTAAATAATAAATTAGCTGATAAAACAGGGTAAACTACTTAAAACATTGAAATTAACTTAAGGGGTGCCATACATCATGCGCGACTACAGCAGATAATATATGAATATTGAACGACAGCCAAAATAAACGATTGAACTCTGAAATTGATCTTAAAAGTAAAAATAAATATGCAGACTATACTTTCTCTTAAAAAACAAAACTTACATTGTGAAGCATTTTCTAGCTGGGGCATTCTACGAGCAGCGGTATTGGTACTGGTTTCAGCAGAGCTACTATTAAGAATAGGAACAGCAATTGAAACAACGTCGGTAACAGAACTGCTACTGTTTGGACTAGCAGTGGATTGTATAATGTCGTCGTTATTGTTCTCGAACTGAGTTTGAATCAACCGTTCTTTGTTGTCATGATTTGGTGCAGGTATAATTTTAGAGCCACTGACGTCAGAGCAGTTATTATTTGCCATTGTCTCTTGAGATGTTCTCGCAAACGTAGTTTTGACATCAGTGGTTGTGTTTGTAGCGGTAGATCGCTGATGTCCATAATTGAGGGACGCTGATCTTTGTAAAGGTAGTCCAACATTAGGCCCTGGTCGATGATATTCTGAATGGATGAATGAGATAAACCAATTCTCTTCAATTTCCACTATTAACTCATGTTTTTGAAATTGTGCAAACTCTTCAAAGTTTTCAAACAAACATGTCAAATTGGCCATCAGATAGACACTTAAGGGATGAATTTACAAACGGGATGTCTTTAAGTTGTTTTGCAACTTGGAAATCCCCAAATTGTTATTTTGCCTTGCTTAATTCCATGCATGAGGAACATATAAGCAAAATATCTTGGGCATATTTTACATGCGAGCAGATGTTAAAGTAGGGTTGGACTCGTTAGTAAAAGCTTACTGCAGCACTGGAATTCTTAAAATTTTTACATAAAAGAAGGATTTTATTGTTTAATCTCAAAAAGATAAGTTGATCCCGGGTCGAACAATATATTAAAAACGTCCATTTACTAAACACAGTACACCAGATGGAAAAGAAAGTAAAAAGTCCAAACTATATCCCACTTTAGATGTTATCACAAGCACGAAACCAAAACCGCAAATGAAATTCATGGTCAAAAGAAAGTAAACTTATTTACAAGTCATGGTAAAAGCCTTCGTGGCATTTTTAACTGTAGACACTAAGCAAAAGTTTTTAGTTGTCTTTGTTGTTGGTTATGTATTAAAGTCAACTGTACACTCGAATAGCACACCAAAAGAACCAAACCGAAGAAAATGAAGTATGACCTATTTATCTCGTAATATATAGCTTACTTATGGTATTTACATACTAGACATATGCCCATCTGCCTATTCTAGTTTAAGCAGACGGTTAGACGATATAATGGGAAAATTGCTCCAATATAAAGCAGAAACCATCCGTGAAGAATTTTGGAAAGAAACATTACGCGCGCGGTCTCGTTAAGACGTATTGAAGGACAGAGTTCATGCACTTTGAGAGAAATATGCTCATAAATTATTCCAACATTCTTTTTCCCTCTAATATTCTAATATAATAGCCACACACGAACATCCATCCCAAGATTTTCTTTTATCAAACGTATACAATGGTTAGGAAAGTACTATAGATATAACACTACAGTTCATGGTTGGGTTAATGCATGTAAAAAGCAAATCAATTTATATTAAGATAGCATTAAAATCAAGTGGAATGTCTCAAGATGGGAATAACGTGAAATATTATCGTTTCAAGTGAAAGAAGCTACGACAGCTGGACGAGAAGCTCTTGGAATGAAATCCTTGGCTCTTTTTTTCCATCCGCCTATTTTCTCGCGTCTCCTTTTCATATGATAAAAGTTCACACAAAGTTTACTTTAAAGTATGCCTATTACTCTAGACTTTGAGTCTTTCGAGAAAATACGCTCTTACAGAACACTTGCTTATCATTAATATTTTTGCAGATAGAATGATAGTCGAATCTTTTATAAAGTATTAGCAACAGTAGACATAAAAGATTCAATGCACTCGACTCCATCATTATTAATTCTTAAATGGGCTGGGAACAACTCACTAGGCAACTAAAGTCTTTTAGAAGAACGAAAAGAAAGCAAAAGTCTCAAACCGGAAAAGTTCCATTTCAAAAGGAGAACTCGTGCACATCCATTCATTCAAATTTTATACTAAATTATATTTTTTCGGGAGACTACCCATTTATAATTTGAAAGTCAAGGTTTTTGTACAGGTTGGTTGCACATTTGCGTTGGAATGTCAAAACATAAATTAACAATATTTTTTAAGTGATCGTTGGTATTGGTAGATGCACAGGTTGTTTTATTTTTACAAGTTTCACTCACAAATCAGTCAAAGTACAAGCTACGGGAAAGAAGAAAGCTGAACTCGTTCGCACTATACATTCATCATCATATTTTAAAGTTTGCATCGAGTTATTATACAGTAGTCTGCAAACCATGGACTGGTCCTAAGGAAGAATCGTACAGTTAGAAAAATACTTCACCATCAGTTTAACTACAAAAAGTAGATGCGTTTTTAAAAGCCGAAAAAATACGTTTTCTGCATTACTGCAAAAGCTTTCGAAAAATAGCGAAAGTCAATATCTGTCAGAGAGAATTTTCCGAGTACCGTAGTGAAAATATGTACAAAAGCAAGAATTTTTAGACAACACCATAGTAATAATATAGAGTAACGCAAGAATCATCCGCTTTTGTATGATCATCACCTCTTGCCGACTGTCCTCTGGTATTTTGGTTCCAGTACCGTACGCTCCTGTAAAGCTGAGGGGCAAATTGAGATTGGGAGGAAGATGAGGCATGAAAACTTTCAGATTTTGTGAGTCGGCCAGGTTGCTGGTGATAATTTGCAGGGAGGGGAGGGACCGGTGGAGGTGGAAGTATCGGTGGTAATGATCCTGGTTGTAATGTTCTCAAGCCGTAATACTGTCTTGGTGGTTCAATAATTGGTGGTTGGGGAACGTATCTATACTTTGGTTGATGTAGGGCTGGATCGAAATTCCAGGTTTTACCCAGTTCTTGATTTATTGATCCAGTTGTGCCTGCAATACCCGTAGAAGTTTTGCTTTGCATGGAAGACTTTGGTGTAGAGGTGAAGGTTGGAGGAACAACGCGAGACTCTAAAATCCTTGGTTGGATGCTAGAATAGCTCATTTCTCTGTTCATTTCTCTGCTTGGCTTGGGATTAAGATCAGTAGAAGAGGAGGTTAATGGAGCAGCGGAACCAACTTTTCTATTCTGATGCGGTGAATACGGTCCAGCAACAGATGAAGGGGCTGGGGATGTTGAATGATAATCCCAATAATTGCCTGAAAAATCTGAACTGTAACATGACGCGTCGAATTCCATGGATTTTGTAGGTGACTCCAGAAAGCAATGTGCAGTCAAAGTGGGCTGGCATATATTGGGTGTAGAACTTGGCTGGTAGATTGGCCTCCTGGATCTAGAGCTAAAGTACAACTCGGGTGAGCGACAATGTACTGGAGAACTTTCTTTTCCATCTGGACAGATCCTATCTCTATCTTTGCCTTCATAATAGTCTAATTTCTCCTTAAAAATATCCGCGCTAGCACATCGTCTCGCATGAACGCTATTGGACCCCAGGTGAAATTTGTCAGTGAGTCTGGCGAGATTTGGATCAGAGCAAAATAAACAGCGTAAGAGGCTTACATCCGGATGGAAACTAGAGTCGTAGTCCCCACCTGGCGCTTGATCTTCAAATAGATTCCGTAGTCTATCTACTTCCCCAGCATTGACTAAACGAAGCCTCTCAATTTTATCCCGCTCAAGCACTTCTCGATGAACCAGATTTTTTAGAGTATTGTCCTTTTTCAGCAAGAGAGACGCCAACTTGGATATGACATTTATATGAGACATATACCTATTTTCATAAGTAAGTCTTTCCGGTGTCACGGATCTTGACCTTTTAACTGGCAATTCAGATTTTGCTGGAGTAGTCGATAAAGTTTTATTGCCATGCAACTGTAATGTCTTAGCAAGGGTCTGTTGCGTCGTTGGTGGACTCCTATGGATAGCGTGAGAAGTATTTTTTGGAGAGCTTATGGTTTTGTTATGATCTTTTCCATTAAGCTTCTCAGCGTAACTTTTAGTTTTGACAATTTTTGCCTCCGATGGAGAAATCATAATGGGCTCTTTGTTGTTATTCGAGTCTTTCTGAAAAGTTTCGAAAAAGTTGATACGTGTGGGAACGCCTTTTGTACAGTATACACTGTACACAGGAGTTTTCGCTTTTGTTAAGTTATTCGGAGATTGCTGCTCATGACATTTCCTCAATAACATTTTCGTAGAAACTGGAACGTGGATTACTGTTTTCATGGAGGAGTCTGATTCTGACTCACCGGACGGATTATTATTATTGCTGCTATTATTGCCACCAGCAGAGCCCTCCACTATTCGAATGGTTTCTCGTTCTTTCATCTTTCTCTCTTGAACTTCTTCGCTTATTGTTTTGGAAAGCTGCCGTTTCGCGGTTTCCGTAAGGGAACCATCCACTCCAACAACTTGGTGCTCGCTTTCCGACGGAATTTTCCCTGAAGGAGGGGCCAGCCCCATGCGACTCGTTCTTACTGTATTATGAGAAGTACTCCTCACACTATGGGAAGCAGTATTTTGCTCCCCACTTTTCACTTTCTCCCGTTTTACTATTAGAGTGCCAAGTCTCGACTTTATTTTCTCCTTTTGATCTTCAGAAAGCGTAGAGCTCATGGAAAAGGCTCTACGTAACGCAGGCATTCTATTATATTCGGCTGCTTTATCGCGATAATAATAGTAATCCGCTTTGGATAATGAGGCAACTTCCATATTAAGAGCCACTTCTTTTACGCTAGTTCCCCTCCATGCGGTTTTATGAAGGTCTGAGGCTGAAGTATGCTTCGCTTTTAAGAGCTCACCGGTGAGTAAGAAATGTCTCAATTCATCGATATTCCACTGCTTACACCTCAAAGAGGAATCCCCTTTCCATCTAATCGCTTCTGGGGATTTAGGACGGAAGAAAAATTCTCGATTTCTTTGGGCATTCATTAACTGATTCAAAATCGAGGACATTTCCTCTTCAACGCGTAAGCGATTACGTACTTTCCACCAGGCCTCGAAATCCAATTGCTTTTCTGCGCTCAGCACGGGAATATCGTAAAGGGATGTTGATCGCTCCAGTTGGCCTAACCGCTCAAGGCTAGAATAAAGTTTGTGTAGTTGCAGAAATCTAGGACTTCTCTTTCGAGCATGTTGTAATTCTAAAATGTAATTTGTGTAGGTGTAATCCCGAATCAATTTCTCCTTCAAAGTTAGACAGGATACACTACGAATTATTTTCCCTCTTTTTAGAGTTTTTACATGACTCAAGCCGGCGTCAACTTTGCCAGTTTTAGTTGCAGTGGGTGGGTAAGAAAGCTCTTGGGGCTCACGGACAAGTTTTTCTCTCAAAGCTGATGTTTTTGTCGCTCGAACAATAGGGAATTGTTGAGAAGACTGTTGTTTTGTCAAAAAGAGGGACTGAGAAACGCGTTTTGTTTCTGTCAGATATGGTGTCAATGCAGGCAAAGATCTAAAAGCGTAAAGACTCATGGGTCTCTCGAGACGAGAGAATGTGGTTCCTTCATCATCATCATCATCGTCACGACGCTTTCTAGGAGGAATCGTCCAATATCTCATAGGCTCTTGGTCTCTTTTCGAAAGTCTAGTGGTATTCCTTTCTCCTTCGTAGGAATCTATAACTGTGCTAGACTTTACAAAGGCACCTTCTTCCAAATCAATATTTGAGTTTGATTTTATTTCATGTTCTATTATGTCTCTTTGTTTGTGCACGCTGTACGCTTTCTCCATTCCGCTCTGAATGGCTTCCTTAATGGACGTGTCGTATTTATGCTTTTTGTTCCCTTCCACTACTTTGGACGCGCTATTGCTTTTTTCTTTTGATTTTAGGCTGAAGTTGCTTGTTGTAATTTTAGAAGATTTTGTTGCTGATGATGACGATGTCTGCTGCTCTTTCTCTGGACTTTTTCGATCATCCTTCCCTGATGGTACGCTAATCCGATTACTTCCATTTCCTTTCTTTTTTTCCACTCCCGCATCACGAACCAATTTCCGTCCTGTAGATGTTCCACTACTAGATTTTCCGCTAAATGCGCTACTTGTTGCTATAGTATTTTCAGTACCCATTGTCATCATCTTCACTCTCCGACTGCTCGAACCTTGCTTTCCAGAAGAGTCTTGGAAAGTATGAAGAGATGAAGGAGCAGAGACATTAGCGTGACTACCACTCACTCCATATTTCCCATCGGATCCTATTATTTTCTCGCAAGTTGAGCCCGACTTGGTGACGCTTTGAGTTGCTGCCAAGTTATTAATATTACCACCGCTACTTGCTCCAGATATTACTGTAGATAATACACTTCCTGGCGATGTTGGTCGGGATGTGTGAGGTGATAAACAGCTAGCATGACGAGACGCGACAGGAGATACTTTACTTAGTTTTTGAACTTTCACCGTCTCGAGTCCTCCACTTCCTTTGCTCCAGAGTAAGTCAATGGAAGAGGTTGAACTCTCCCCCAATTTTGTTTTGATTTTCCTAGGAGGCTTTACAGGAATGTTGCCGTTATTACTGGAATGGACTGTTCCAGAACGATAATAATCCTGATGATCAGTACAAACTTTCTCTGAAATTTTCACTGACTTTCCTTTTGTACTTGTCAGAGATGAAGAGTTACGCGAGGAAGACTTTCCATTTTTCTTTAATCCAGATTTTTTTCCGTCGCCAGAACCTATAGTGCTCTTCTTGACTTGAGGTGAGGATTTCACCACTTCCAACTTGATTGACAATCGGTGCGAATTCTGCATTGCCTTCTTTACCTCACGTGGAGATATTAGTTCTGGCGATGAAACTCGTAGTTTTTCTACGCTAGTTTCGCGAGATCTAATTGGAATGTATGAGGACCCTGTCCGTCGTATTTGGTTTGTGGAACGGACAGTATGTATAATCCTCGAAGCATCAACTCCCGAGAGACCACCATACCTACTACGGAATGAGGAATCAGGGCGAGGAGTCAAATCCGAATTGGACCTACGAATCTTTTCCTGAATTCTTTCCTGCAACAACGCCACAGTCGAGTTGGGTGGAGGGCTTTTACAAACTGGACTGGTACAGCGATAACTAGTGGGAGAACTACTTCCTCCTCTACTGAAGGAAACAGATTTCTTCATATCCTCATAAGATGGCATTCTTCGTACCTTGAGTCGTAGGAGATTTAACCAAGATGACTCTAAACAAGAGATTCGTACGGGTAACCCATGTTTAAAAATTGTTTTCTCTTGAATTTAATGTGCTACTATTGAAGGTAAAATACACCAGAAAAAAGTCTCCCTTCACCAATCGAATAGTATTTTCTAAAGATTTTATATTGTACCTTATGATATAGGAACAGTAGCAATTTCCTTGAAGAACTGCTCAACCAAAGAAGTTGTGTGCTAAAATACAGTAGTTGACAGATAGCATCCGATAGACAAAGTAGCAACTTCGCAACGCAACCTGTACAAAATGTCCTACTTGTACTTTCTCCTTTAGATCAAAAAGTACATTACGTAAATTTGTGCAATGCAGAAAAGGTGCAGTTTTGGCAGAGAATTCCATAGAATGAATGCCTAAAATGGGTACATAATCAGTGCCATATAGGTAGATGAGTTCTTTCAATGCATAAATTAAATCTTGGTTTCATCAACATTTTTATCACGCATTTCAATTAATTAAATAAATATTTAGTTAGGGGATTAATTCAGCAAATTGTTTCGTACTCTTATAAGTTTTAATGTTTTTAACTTGTTAAACTATTTGTGCTCACAAGACATTTTTTTAGAACTGACAAGGCACCCATTTGTTAATTGTGCCAACCTTAAAAGCCTCAAGCACCCAGCACCTTCCAGGGTAAATAGATAAATTTTCTCAATATAGGCTGATAAGACGTTTAAAAGCTACATACTTACTTAGGAAAAAGCAAAGCCTTTACAAAACCAACATTTATGTAATCCAAAACTACTAATTTAAGCTTGAACGAGCAATCCAATTTGGAAAGTCGGAAAAGATAAAAAAAACTTTGTGCTCCCACTTCTCCAAACATACATAACCTATTTTATTTAAAGACTGCATTTAAACTGTAGGGTATTTTATGGTAGAGAGGGCAAACCACCCAAGCAAACTGAAAAAGGATGTTCTTACCTTTAGGTCTTTCTGGAACGATTTTCCTTAACCCTTTCAATGGAACTTCGCCACCTTTTTGAATCTCTACGTATATTTGGCGTTGTTCAGCCGGGCTTAAAGGAGGTGGCGGAGGAGATTTAATTCCTCTAAACTCTGAATCGTCTTCGACTCGTTTTCTTAATATCAGATTCGAGTCTGATTCATACCCCAGATCTCTAGAACCAAGAGCCCTGAAGGGAGGAAAAAGAGTATACGTGAGTTTATCCTGATGTACATTCCACATATTCCATTATTTTGGATTGGATACAATCGTGTTTTAATATCACGGTTTATTACCACTGTAAAGTTGGCTTGTGTCTCCTAATTTCTTTCGCGATGACACATGAATTTCCTGGGGTGTAGTCCTCAATGCGACCGGGCGTGAAACGAATACCCGTAGGTGGACAAGATGAAATTGTTGGGGATAGGATTGAGTTTGGTGTCGATGGACTAGGGGAGAAGCAATCTGTTGATTCGGAATATCTGTCCCGAAGCTTTCTTCTATCTAAAGTTGCATACTTGTAAGCGTATGTATCAGATTCGTAGCCTTCAGGCTCTGAGTAGTGTCCTGCACTTTGACGAGGTCCTGCATGATCACAGAAATACCCATATTTAGTTTTTGTACTAAGATTCAGGTCTATTTTTATTAACAAAAACTGAGGTCAGAAGAAGACTAATGCACATTTCACGAGTAAAAACTGGCTGTCTTAAACTCTAATTTAATTCTTAAAGACATCCTTGTTTTCTCCGAAATGTTCTGAAACGCTTCTTCTTACCTCTTTGTCAACGTCTATAAAAATCCATTTGGTAAAGCCACACAAATAGAAATCATAATGGTGAAGTAGTTATTATTTGTTTGATTTGAAGAGATAAGCAAACAAAAAATGATACTGTTCGTAGAAAATGTATTTCTACGAGTATTAGTTTCGCTAAAAATAACGTAAATTTCATTGTAAGTAATTTTTGTGTTTTAAGAGGAGCTATACCATAGGAAACACAAATCACCTTTGCGTTTTTTGTACTTCACAGTCATAAAATCTGAATCCGAGGAGAATTTCCAGTGCATGGGTTTCATAGCATTATATCAGGGACGGGGTAAGAGGTTCATATCAGGGTCGTTTAAAACATGTGCGTAAACAAAAACAACACAATTATTACAAAAATATTACTTTCGAGATTACACTTCATATTTCTAATACAGTTTTCTGCTTAAAGGATTATAACTGGAAATGTTGCACTTGAAAAAATAGTGAGGATGTAATAAGGTTTGATCGATTGCTTCAATTATTTTTAGACTTGTATGGTGCATCCATTTTAATTAATATTGACTGTAGAACTGACCTCTTCTTTGTGGTCGTTCTACGTGAAGCGACTCATACATTCGTTTGTACCATTGATGCTGCTGATCTCGCTGTATCGCCTGGAAACGAAATGTACAAAAATCCATTAAAGTTTATTTGACCTCCAAAGTGTAATCTGTGTTATAAATATTAATGGCGATGTATTACTCACTGGCTTTGTAGCGATAGGAACACCTTCTGGAGTCGTCGGTCCAATTCCTTCAAACTCTACTCCGTGGTCTGTTACACGTTTCCCAACTTCTTGAACTGTAAAATGTCAGTACATAATTATTAATCATGGATGAGAAACCTTGAAGTGCAAAACAGTTAATCTTATAGAGTACACACGTACTTGGAGCGTTAGGCTGACGATCTAAATCCAAAGTGAGTCCAGCTACTGTACGTGATACTGACCCAGAACTATGTGGAGGGACAGGTGGGGGTAGTACACTTCTCACCGGTGTCCGATTCTGCTGTTCCAAATAATGAGCACCTTTTGGTAACTGCCCCTCTGTAGAAAAAAATACAAATGTAATTGCACTAACCACCTACTCTCCACAAACTCGTCATTTTATTTAATGTATTAAATGACCCAGTCAAAAGGACAAACAGGTGAAAGTACTCAAAGCAGATAATGATTTCCACCTGAGAAATTCATTACTACATCAAAATTTTTATTTTTTTTAAATCCTTATTTTTGGAAAACAGTCTGACTCCTCATATCTTGAAAACGTTGGACCAAACATCATTAAAAAAGCTTGTAAATTTGCCAATTTCATTAAACATTCATTCAGGAAATGTCCATCATTTCTGTTCCCACTTCATTTATACTTTCTGCTTTAACAAGACATTTTGATGCATGCGTTAGTCGCTAAAAATAAAAGTACGAAAATACTTAAACTAAAGCTCGAAAATTCCAAAGATATTTATTGAGCACATGTTTTTCCTTGACTTAAGCAAATATTTTTTCCCTATTTATTTCACTCAAAACATTTCGGGTCAAAGTCAGACTCATAAAGTCAATCAATCAGAAACTTGACTCTGCGTCATGCCTATGTATACTGTATCTCTGACGTATCATATATCGATTCTCGTGGCAATTTGTTTATTCAAAATCCTAAGAAAAACTACAGCTTCAGAAGCAGAGTCTGGCAGAGAGTGAGTCAGAATCATATTAATACTTAATGCCAAATTTTCGCATACTTTCCTTCCTCCTCCTCCTCTTCCTTCTCGAAAGCTTTCTTTTCACCCAGAAACATCCAATTTGATTAGTAATGTACACATTTTTTACCTCTTGCTTTTTGAAGAAGTGTAACCGTAGGACTTTGATACTTTGGCAGGCTCACAGTTGATTGGCTACTACTGTTCAAATTTTGCGTAACACTGATGGATCCAGATGAAGTTTGATAAACGGAATCTGACCTACTTGAATTATCGTTTTGTTCGGGACTGCTGACAACTTCCTTCTGCTGACTAAGAAAATTTGTTTCTGTCAAAGATGTGCTGCTTTGTAATGGTTTATTGGGTTGACGTGATTGCGATGGTAGCTGTATAGGTTGGCGAGTGGGTAATTGCGGGGATGAATTTGAACGATCCTTTCAAAATGATTTAGAGAACGTGAGTTAAAAATTAAAAGTATGAATACTTTTTTATATTTAAGCATAAACTTACTAAAGATAATGTACGAGTTGCACTCTTTGGAGAGCCAGGGACGTTGAAATTTACAGGCCGAAATTTTTTCTGACTTGAAGGACTAGGGGCACTTGGAGGCGTCCAAACTGGTGGAATCGACGAATCTTCCAAGTTTGGTAGGTCACTACAACTAATACTGCTAGAGGCTACATTATTGACTTCCGTCGCTGGTTTCTTTTCTGGAGTAATTTGCTGATTAACGTCACTTCTTCCCTGTCCCCAACCACCTTACGTTGACAATGATGATGTTGCACGTAAATTTCATACACGTTCACGGGATTGGCAGACAGGACGGACATGATTTGAGCAAAGAATAAAGAAAATTTAGTGCATGACAATCACTCTAAATGTGTTGTATTCAATGCTTTCATTGTAAACTTTGCTTCATAAACAAGCATCAAAAATGTCACCAGCATTCATAAGCTCAAAAACGTACTTGATGATTCAAAGCACTGGGACAGTGATTTTTACACGCAAAAATATATTACGCAGCCATAGAGGTAAAGTTTTACTGATCAAAGAACTTTGGTAGGTGAAATATTCCCTCTCATGCGAATTGCTTTTGAAAGATTTTTTTTAATCAGAGAAAATTACGCTCACTGAATGTTTGTTATTCGGATACAAAATGATTGTCATGTCAATTTTAAAAAATTAAGCTAGAGCGTAAAAAGTACTTGTGCCATTTCTAACAACATTTCAGAAAAAATCTATTATATAATACATACAACAATGGATTAGCGTAGTAGCACGAGTGTTCTCGTTCAATAATGAAACTCTAATGCAGCGAAAAATATTACAATCTCAGGTTAACAATGTCATGAATTTTTACAACAGGTCCAAACTCCCTACTCATTCATGATGCGTTAGTGTCTAGAATTCAAACAAAAAATGAAAATACAAGGGACTCATCGTGGTAAAGCATTTTTTCGAAATGTATTACGTGTGCGCATAAATGAACAATGGTAAATTAGGCGTTATTGGTTCACAGCTTCAATAAAAAAGTGTAGCAGGACAGGATATACAAACATAGAATTCGCTTTAGCATAATACCTAGGAGCCATCCCTTGACTTCCGTTGCCGCAAGGTGGATGAATCGTATTGTTTGTTAATACCGGACCAACTGCTGCAGCTTAAGTAAAGCCAGGGTTTCAATTTGATTCGAGGAAAAGACAAAGATCTACGTGTTTTAATAGCAGCTCGAGCTTTTGATTTTTTCACTTGCCCAGTTCAAGCAAAAATGAGGCAATGCACTCACGTAAGGGAATACCTAGTACACCTTACTACCACAGTCTTCCCATCAAAGTGAATAATATTTCTTCCAGAAAAACATGAACGATTCAAGTGTGAAAGACCCACCAGAGACCAGACTTGAACCATGGCCGTTTTAAGAACCTGTCTGTCATGCAGTAGGATGATTAAAAAAGGCTTTGAAAACGGAAGTTCAAGCAGTTTGATTCGTCTTTAACAATTCTAGAAAAGAGCACAACAAAACGTGGGAACTTGATTCTACACCCTAACGAAAACAACGAAAAATACATGAAAAAGTCAAAAGCAAGAAACGGAAACTGATATTAACAGGAAATCATGAGGATTCTTTCTTTTCCCTCCTATTTTAAGAGATCCAGTTACGAAACATTATATAATAGGATTTTATCGTGCAGAAGTTAAGGAAATTTGAAAGATTACTCATTCCTAGAATCTGAGACATCACAATTTTTTTTACAAACTTGTAATCGTTACAATCAGTTCATAAAAGTAGTTTAATGCTTCATCGGAGACTACTTATTTTATTCCCCAAGAGAATTTAGTGAATATGGGACACTAGGAACAAAAAGACATAGTAAAGCTCAATCAATCATTCATGTAATACAAATTAGCCATGCATGCCATACAAAAGTGACTGTTGATCGGATGATCAGTTCGTGCTGATTTTGGCATGAGATGTTTAATGTAATAAGACCAACTAAAAAAAATATTCGTGTTTTTGTAAGTTTTCACGCAATGACAAAAATAATCTCATCTTATTTTGCAATCATGTATAAAATTAGAGCCGTAAGATTATTCCACCCCTGCAAATTCGGAATAAATCTGAGTCATATAGCCTACAAATTAAATGATACATTAGAACGTGTAGACTAGTACAGAGGAGGAACAAGGAAACCCACAAAATTTTTGAATTTTATGACACACACGTGCATATCATGACAGAAGTCTGATTTTGGGATGTACAAAATGACACTTTTCCTGTACTGTGTAGTCTTCGTTTTTTGTTTTCAGAGCTAGTATAATCGCAAGCAACTGATATAATAGATCAATTTCAGAAGTATGCCACGGACTAACTATACACTTCAAATTGTTCTCGTTTATAAGCAATTACAATTACAAATGAACAGATGTACGTACATAAGAACCAATGATCTAAGTCATGAGTCATGAGAACATAAAATCAATGATTACAATAAAAGCATCCTTATTGTACATTTAATAACTAAGTTATTATTACATAACTACTTATCCAACTAGTTTTAGGATGATGCTACCTAAAACTATGTTTATTAATCAACTTGCATGCAACAAGATGCACCCGCATAGGTAAACGTAAATTTTAAAAATTCTCATAAATAATTAACATTTAGCTCAAAAAAGTGTATTTGACAAAGAATGAGAGAAAAATGAACATCAGAAAATGTTTTTAAGGCTACACCCAAGTAAATCTACCAAGGTAACTATGAATTGAAAGTATAATGTTTCAAAAAATAGAAACGAGCTTGTTCCTGTTTTTAGAAGTTTACTATTGGAATAGACTGAACCAACCTCATTGTACATACAGCTCGAGCTCCTAAACGCACTTGGTATATCATGGAAATGTAATGCAAAACAATATACTTTGTATGCAAGGCAAATGAATACAAATGAAACAGAAATGATTACCTAATAACAGATCATTTTAACAAGTAGATCATGGACATGGTCTTGGCAACACTAGCTTTTCCCTAACTTGTTCATTGTTTTGGTTATGTCCATTGCTACAGCCTTTGTGTAGATATGTATGTGCACAACAAGATCAGCTAGATAAGTACAATTTCTCTTGAAAAGCTCAAAAACCATTTCCGCTTAAATCGACTTGTCTCAAACTCATTATGCTACCGTTGCTAAAATAACCCTTTCCTCATGAATTAATCCGCTACTTAAAATAAAAATGCACACCTACATCATCTCCATGGAAGAACAGGGTCAGTGGTATTAACTTGTCATTATCTACTTTATCTTTGATTCTAGTTTTTGGCCACAAGCGCTACTCATTTAAGGTTCAACCATAAAATTTGCGATGAAATAAAATGTTAAAATATCTGTTGACAAAATTAGGTTTATATTTAGTAAACGTAACGTTGTATGACCTTTTGGTATACGTTATACAACTTGGAAAATGTAATTTCAAATCTTCTATTTGCCCACTTGATTAGTTTTTGTTGATCTAACCTCAAAACTAATATTGAAGCTTAAAGGATTTTATTTCGTAAGGATTACTGATGGGAATTGTTCCAAGAAGCAAACTTCGCTTAGTCCTTCGTAAACTCAAGTGAGTCCTGTACTGCTTACCTTTACTAGAATGCGACGACACTTTTCATGTCAGTCTCATTTTGATATGCTATAGTTATTTTAGAATCTAAAAATGTTAAAAGCAGAGTGAGTACTACATATACAACATCTTAAGCACATATTAGGAATGCCTACAGTGCCAAAACAAACTTACTACATCCTTGGACTTGACAAAACTATATTTCCTAGAATGACTTTTGTTTAAGGAGAAAATGTCATTTAAACCATTCTGTGCTGCTGGTGAAGTTCGTTTACATTTCCAGCCTCTGCTTTGTACAATTTACTGATTCGGTCTGAACCTTTCAAATACTTTCACGCTTCCTTCAAAAATTAAACTGCGACTTTATGTAATGGCTTACAACTACGGGCTCAAAAAAGGAACAATATTGCACCTGTCTTTTCAGTATTTACAATCAACATCATACTTATTACCTTATCGGTAGAGGAGCAGAAGCTTAATATGTACATTGTTTTTATTTATCACCGACCGAGGCCAAAGCATCATGATGATGAGAAAGAAACCGTGTAAATACAAGACGCGCCCTCTTAAAACGGTTTTCTCTTACGTACACTTTCTGCTTCGTAGTTTTCATTTTGCGCGTCGGCGATTACAAGTAAAATCGTAAAATCGTGAAGCCAACTTAAGTAAGCATAATTTACTGAAGCCAACTCTATTACTTTAACAAGTACACTTCAGCGTGCAGGCAAAAATGCAACCTCTGGAAAGCAAAAAGTCAACCCTTTTCTCAGTACTTAATGGTAATAGATTGGGGTTGTTGAGATATCAAATGGAGATAATAGCCATCACATCCCATTAAATAATTTTTACATGCAGCACACGAAAAAGCAGGTACAGGTAAACGAAAAAAGAAACGGGAAAGCAAACGCTTTGCTGCTGCAGAGCATACCTACAAAGGGCGTTTTCAAGTTCCCAGGAATATTTGGATGGGTGTTCCTGACTTCTGCATTATCTGCAGGAGTAGGAGGAGTATTATTATTTCGGTCGCTGTTATAACGATCTTCACCATTATTATTGACAGCACCACCAACAGTTTCACTTGAAATTATCACTGTTGGGGAAGAGCAGATGCCGACTTTTTCGTTTCGTTTTGGAGCATTGTTGAAATCGATAGAATTAGAACCCGGCATGGTGCCCGAGTTGCTTTTTTTCCTGAACATGAGCACACCTTACAACAGTACCAAGACAGCAAGTACCTTAATTCAACGTTATAAAAAAAATGCTTCAAAGTCGTTGCGCACGTAAAAAGCATCACCCAGATGAATCACTTTATATAAAAATTATCAATAAACTCCACATTATTATTTCGTAGTCACACCGGATGTACTTTAAGTAATATACCTAAATAGTCATCTTATGTGAATAGATAGCGGTATATTAGGATACTTATTATCAAAAGGCTTTTTTCTTAAAATTTAACCTTCAGTTGTAAACGGCAAGTGAAGATGAGACCAAAATATCAAAGGAAACGCCCAAGGTTGGATGTTTGAGAAGATGTGTCAAATTTGAAAGGTTAAATCACAAACTCATTGAAAACTCGAGAACATAAGTAATGATAATGACTTGGCATTCTCAGATAAGGTATAAGAATACTAATAACTAGCATTCGCACTACACAAACTTTTATAAAGACTCGCTAAAGTTTGTTTCTAACAGTGATGCTGCCAACCTAAATTTTCTGCTGCCAATATACAATGTCAATTCTTTCCCACGACAGTCGTAGTCCTTCAAAAAATATCTTCTGGTTTTCACCATTTTACGGTAAAGTGTGGCCCAGGTTTCCTACGCCTGGCCATTTCAAAGGAACAAAAAATCCTATTCACCGAAAATTCTTGGGTGCTTAAAGAACGTGATTGGGTTGTATTCATTATCACATATGCTTAACAGGCATTAAAAATCGAAAAACGCCAACTACACAACTATCACCTCACCACCCGCACCGCACAACACGTTATGCGAAAAGTCATTATGTCATCTTCCGCCCTGGTACACATCTACAGTAACACAATAAGCATATTTCCATGAATAAGCCGAGAAAAACTGGTGTGTACCACTATGAAACCCTCATTACACAAAACGGTTAAGAACTTTTGATGCTACTAACCGGAAAAGTAATACAAGGGCATCGCATCGGCATCAAAGTCTAAACTTAAAGTCAAACAGGATCTTATATTCCAACTCCAACCTCTCTTCTAGGTTTAAGCCCATCGTTATAAAGAAATATAGACATAAAACAAAGGGCATAATCATCACCATTGAATCAAATCATTTAGAGGTTTCCTGCTTAGATCTGATCTAGCTCAATTCACCAAAATGCTTTTTATTCTTAGTGCATTTTTCCAACTTGTATAACACGTAATACAAAAAGAATCCATTCACCATGTTATGTACATATGGATGATGATGCAACCACTAGACTAATATTTTTTAAGACAATGTAAAATGCAACGCATCATACATGCTACTACCTAAAAGTTGGTTTATGTTTTGGCACGCAAAGATGCGTAAACTTCTTGTTTATATTTTGTAGTAGTTTTTCCCTAATAGCATTTTATATTGTTTCAGGCTGTGACACGTATGCGTTTTGTCTATTAGCCATGTATATGTATACGAATTCAGTTCTAGTTCAAAATTTCTTTTCAAGACACAAAATATTTTCCATGAAGTTAAAGCCTGAGTAAATGCACAAGCTTTCAAAATTGCTGATTTTATGACAAAAGTGTATTATGTAAGTATTATGCATCTTCATTCCCAACTAACGATAACTTCATTTTTACTCAAAAACCCGAAAACAGAGTATTGAGAGGGTAGAGCAAACTACGAGAGCTAGATTTTGCAAGCATGTTCGTTTGTAATAAATGCGTCAGGAAAAGCTTCTGCAGCATCCGCTTTTTTACTGAATGTTAAGGAAAATTCTATTTTTAAAAAGATGGGCCAAACTATATTTAGCTAGCTTCTGTCACTAACGTTTTTCTATACGAATGCTCCATTAGATTCGTTTGATGCATACACATTCTCAGCTTACAAAAAAATGCTACGATTATCCATTAGGGTATTTTTGATGTAGCAAGTCCGAATTCACTTCAACAATTTCATCATGAGTGTCAGTGTATTTAGGTACGTGAACTCATCAGTTCTAATTATACGATGCACTTTGCTATCATGAATTTCTACAATTTTTTTTAAAGACAATCCTTTTCTCTGAAAACAACTCGATATTATTTCATTTTAAACTTTTCGTTCTGGGTGGATTCATTCTCTTGCTTGAGTCTTCATACCAACATTTCCATTCAATTAGCAAAGCAAATCCGTAAACAAACAACTGAACTTACCACCGATATTTTCCAATAGATAACCTAGTCCAAGTCACGCAACAATTGTTTCTTTTGCAGTGTATGATTTATTGACGTGAGCTAAATGGGCATCCTAGATTTAAGTTTAATGCTGCCATAAAATGGAAACTAAATTTAAAACTATGCTCATCTTTATCTTCAGTTTAAGCTAGAACGATTTTGTTCGATTCAATAACTTTTCAAGTATAAACTTAAAAAAACCAAACCTACATACATGCACTGTTCTTTGATTTTAAAAGTTACATTATGTGAGTCATTACATCTAAAAGAAAACCTAGCTGAATTTACCTATCACTATCAATGCAGGTTTTACACCTGTCGCGTCCATATCTTTCTTCATATGTACGTAACAATGAGCTGTATAAAGATGAACTAACAAAGGAAACTCAAAACATTTTTTTTCTTTTGAAAGATGGCTACAAGTTCAAATACCATTTGAAGCATGTCCTAACACAAATTAAACTCAATTTAGCTTTGATTTATATGATATTAATGATTCTCTTGATATATTTTAATATCTCGAGTTGCATTAAACATTTACAATGTGTTTACTAAAAGCAGGTATTACTAAGAATAGAAGAGAGACGTCCACTTGACCAAATAGAAATTTACTAAAACGTAAATGTCAGCATCCCGTTAGAAAGATAATAATGAGATATGTATTAAGCTTATTTTAGGGATCCTCTTCCTTCGTTGATTTTGAGAGAAAGAGGAAAGGACGCAT
>JAANSQ010000122.1:0-40956 GCA_036850885.1 Lepidocyrtinus dapeste
AAATTGGAGGGTGGGCGTAGAATTTCGAATATATTTATTGTGTTTTCTTATGCATGTTTCTTAAACCTTGAACTGCTTTTTCGTCTGGTCTGGGTAGACTGTGAAATGTGAACATCTTCCTCCAATCTGGAAGTGGCTGTTACAGACCGTCTCCCATGTCTCAATATACCCCGGGTGCTTTTCTTCTCCAGAAGCATCTCCTCAGTGCTAACATTTGTATTGAGATTTCGCTGTTTCACTAGTACCTGCACGCTCTCTTCAGTTTTTGTGGGATTCAGAATCATAATTTCGACCGTAGGATCAAAATCATCATCTTCATCTAAATACAAGGTTGAATTTGCAAAGTCTACCGCTACTGCTTTCTCTGGAGTTTTAGTTCTGGTGAGGTTTCCCTTTTTAACTCCACTTGAGACTTTGGAGTGTGCAGCGGTTGATGTAGCACTTCGTCCTACTGTGCTTTCTTTTCTTCCTGTTTTCAATATCTTGGATTGCTGTCTTCGTTGCTCCATATGAAGGCATCTAGGAGTTGATAGTCTTTCAATAGTTTCATAACGCATACCCGGTTTTGTTGAATTAGGAGACTCATAATTCACACTGGATTTCCCACTTGTAACACTTGACACACTTTTTTTCTTGCCTTGTGTGCTCATAATGATGCTTGGATTTTGCTTAGGAGTTGATGGTCGACTGTTTTGGCCTTGGATTTTTGAATTCAGAACTTCTTGAGGAGACGACCAAGGTCTCCCTTCTTTATAGTCGTTATGTTCCGGTGTTGACTTTTTCGGCTTTACTGCCGTATGACTGGTCGTCCACTTCTTTCGTACCTGAGTTTTCGGAGGGGTTGATGGTGTCGTAGTGGAGGTGGAGTATTCATCAGCCTTAGAGTAACCAGAGGATGCGTTGTCGCTACTTCCACTGTAAGCAGCACTTGCTGTATAGGGTCTTTTTACGCTTGTTTGTGGCTCCAAATTTGGGTTGTTTCTTTGATCGTTAGCATTTTGTGGGGCATGCATCCGCACTAATGCTTCCACAAGTTGATCTAAAACTAAATTCGTTGCTGATGGTGGGGCAAAGCAACTGCCTTTTTTGTTAGAATGATTTTTGCAATCGTATCCATGTTTTTGTGTGTCTCCACTTTCTCCACGATCTCCCGGACAAAGCTTAAAAGTGACACTAACAGTTCTTTCATGTTTCTCACTTGAATCACTCAGACCACTTTCAGTAGATTCCGTTGCTGACTTTGGTCTCTTCATGAATGATGATTTTAGAACGGGACAGGAAGTTTGAATACTTCTGTGAGTCGACGGGATACTTAACTGAGTCTCACTAGCTTGAACCCCTTTCTCCAATTTTCCTTCGGTGGCAATTCCTTGTGAAACAACTGTTGGGTCCGAATACTGAGTCCCCATCTCAACCCTTTCAACGAAATTTGTTGTACAAGCAATGTTTGGACCAAGAAGATGTAACAGCTTGTCTTTCCTCTTTTTGTAAATCTTCCTTCTCAAAAGCGTCATGCTGGACTGAACCTCGTGGGCGGGAAAGCATTTGTTACTGCTTTCTTCTTCGTCATCACTTTCTGTTCCAGTTCCTTGAATCTCCAATCCGGCATACTGTTGACCATATTGTGTTAACGGCTGATTCATTTTTAACATGCTTTCACTGGGACTTTTTCGGATTTCAGGAACTGGACTCGGATAACTATCTGAGGGGGTATTGGCCTGTACAAAGCTTGTCATTGAACTGGATACAGTTGGAAGAAGGTGAGTCACACGTTTTTCGAATCGTACTGTTTTCCCTTTACCAGACTCGATCATATTGTTTTCGGGCAGGGTTGGAGAAAGTGGAAGGTCCATTGTGACCTGTGCTGGCTCCGGAGTCGGTGTCGTTAGATCTATTGGAACCTCTGTGGATCCTGCTCGACTTAAATCTAAACCAACCTGTTCAGTAATGTACTCGGTTTCTTTAGAGTCCAGAAGAACCTGTTCCATGTACAGGTCCAGTCCTTGATTTTTAATTTCTTTCTCGATTTTATGTAGAAAGTTAGTCTCTTCTCCTCCACCTCCAGCGTCGGGTTTGCTGTTTGTTAAGCTCTTTTGTGTAGCTTGAAGAGAATCCAAGCTTTGATTATCCAGAAAATTTTCATTGTTGTCGGAATCAAAAAGTGTTGATTTCTCAACGGCAATTTGTAAGTTTTCCAGAACTGTTCCACGTGAATGAGAGGAGCTTGTTGAACTGGCCCCGTTTTCGCAGTCCGTCTTATTTACGACCAACGGTTGATCCGGAATTGACTTGGAAGCATCCAGTAAAGACGAAGAGGAAAGTATGTACGTGGCAGACCAATCACTTACTGAGCCTAGTTGACTCACACTGTCAAAGCTAACTACTTCTGCCACTATTGAATTCTCTTTCTCTTCATCATCTCCTCCGTATGCCTCGTCGTCTTCGAATTCGGTATCGTCACGCTCATCATCAGTACTAGCAAATGAATGGAATTCATCAGCTTCGGAAGTAATCACGCTGTTCTCTTCTTCAGTATCAATGTGTGGGCAAATTAAAGGAAGAGTTTGGGACGTTTCTGAATAAACTGTAAAGAAAATATTTTGAAAGTATTTTCTGGAAACTAGCGTCATATTTAAAATTCATTTTGGCTTTTACTGGGAAAATTACTTGGAACAATGACTTCCGGTATGCGAACTGCCGAACTTTTAAAAGTTCCTCCACTCATGACCTGAGAGTACGAAGCAAAAGCCTCGCGGCTTTCTTTACATCTAGGACTAGGCTTCAAAATAATTATCTCCTCAGAAGCTGCACAGGCAAGCTCATTTTGCTTCTTTGAGCTCTCGCTTGCATCTTGCTTTCCTCCTTCACTGGGGTCATCTCGGTAGATGAATTGGTAGGTTTTAGAAGCTGTGCTTTCACGGACAATTTTTTGTTCATTGTGGATGGACCCTTTTTCTTGAATTTGTTGAGGAGAAACTGCGTTGGGGAGCCTAGGATTAGGCGAGGCTTCCACAGTGGTGTCTGTGACGGCAAGTCGTTCTTGAAAAGTTGGGACTGTCACGACATGTTGAGGAAGTGGTCCGACGAAGTTATTCCTAAGGCTGGACTCTGTCTTTGGGGCAGGTGGAAGTGGGCTCCTATTTTGCATGATTCTCTCAACATGAGCTTGATCAATATGAGCAATAGCTTGGTGCTGAACAGCAGGTTGTTCATCATCATTCATTCTCACAAGGAAGGGCGAACAGGGAAGGGTTAAACTCGAAGATTTTGTTTCTTCGGTTTTAACTGGAAAGGATAAATCAGGGATAAGGTTTGGGAAATTCATCATCACTCGAAAGTGTAAAGTAGCAGCGGAAGTAAAAGTGGAGGGATAGAACATTTTATATTTGGATAGAACGTTAGGAAGACTCATTCGATCATCACCGTTCGCACCAAGATTTACTTTCTCTTGCACTTGGGCTTCTTCTGTGAAACATTCACGCAGTGCTGGTGGTGGTAGTGGTGATGACGATTCAGGGAAAGCAAGACAAGACACAGACACAACAGAGACAACACCACTACTACCATCAACACACTCAAGGAGAGTTGCGACACAAAGTGAAAGTTTTGCGAAAAAATGAGGGCCATTCCCTCCAAAATACTTTCTTGTTACCTGATTGACGATTCGGCAAGAGAACAGAGTCATTATCAACTGCGGTGGGGGAGGATGTACAGGTTAGGTTCCATTTTTGGAGGGGATCCCCTAGCATGTCTTCTTTTGGGGGAAGCTGAGACCAAAAACATAAAATACGCATTAGAACTATTTGATACTATACGAGAAGATAATTTGATCGATTTATTAGCAGAAAAAAGAGGAAATGAAATAGACGGGCTCGTTTGGTGTAATAGAGTATTGATCTGTCTTACCTTACCAGTCACGTCAGAGTTTCGACTAAACTTGTTAACTTGAATGGATTGGTACGGAATGCTACCACTGTTCCCGTTCCCATTATTAGCAGCTCTACTCCCACCGTTCGTCACTGCGGGTAATATGAAAGGGGCTGTATTTCCTTTTTGAATCCCAAAGTTTTGATTATCATCCATCTTGATGAGTATAGCAGGATCGATGGGCGATGGGGAGGATGTTGTTGAGGAAGAAGCTAAGGCTTTTGAGTTTGGTAAGGAAAAGTCTAAGCGAGTCAATGACATGTCATACTGAATAAAATCTATATTGAGAATTTTGGGTTTTGGGAGTGTTGCAGTTCTCGGTCTTCGAATTTGATTTCTAGAAAGTTACAAAAAAGTACATGAGCTCTACGCCAGGTAGGATTAGTGAGGAGACTTTAAAATTATTGAGATTTGCTTTCACTAACCTGGCAGTATTTTCTGGAAATGATTTGTAGTTTATTAGGGAATTTTGTATTCTTGGTAAGGTAATCTTAGTTACCATGGTGGTGTTTTGACCTCCCCCTCCACTACAGTCCTCGTCATCGCAGGAGACTGGCGTAGTCCTATGTTTACTTTCACTCCCTCCTGTTCCATTAAGGGCTCCGTAGAATTTGTCAGAAGAGTAGAAATTCTTCTCTTTCTCCTGCTTCTCCTTCGAACTACGCTTTTTCCTCCGCATTAGCTTGTTGTTACTTGCTTCTTGTGAATTAGCAATTTCTGTTCTCCGCAATTTCTGAAGACACTGTGGCTCGTGGATGCCAATGCTCCTAGAACCAAACTCTCTTCCGCAGACTGAGCACTCGATGAAAGTTGGAGGCTTTCTGCCTCCACTACCTGAAGTCGTTGTACTCATGTTTTGTGTCTTATTATTTCCCTCTTGTTTATTACAACACTACCCATTCAATCGACATGACACGATCAAACAAAAAAATAGCACCTTTTCTCTTGTAAGCGTGAAATTGAGCTTCCTGTTTTGTCCTTTTGATCGTGGAATGTATCAATCACTTTGCCCATCTACCCTTTTGCAAAAAAAAATGTACTAAGATTAAGGTTTTCTTTCTATGAAAGAACTTCCTTCCCAAATGTATTGATTAAAATCACAGATAAGTTAGTTCGATAACAATACATATCGACTTGAAAAAATTCTTTTAAAAACATTGCTCGAGGAAATGAAGACAAACTAGGGTTTTGTTTGCCTGAAAGGAAGGGAGAAAATAAACTGCCATCATATCTTCCTTTTCCCTTTTGTCAGAAAAAAACTTTTCTATTTGCATGATGGGTTAGAATGAAAGTGGGAGGAAGAACTGGAAGAAGCTACATTGTATTTAATCCAAATCCAACTTGTTTGATATTCCGTTCTCTCAAGATAGTCATGGCTTGACGGTATTCATACATAAGCTTTTAACTCGTCCTGGAATAGTAGCATCGAGTATGATATATTGGTAAAAATTGTACATCCGATAATCAAGCTTAAGCAGGGAGAAAGCATATGGACTATGGAGAAAGCGCTATAAATTAATAGCATTTCCACAATGAAGCTCCGTACTACAATGCTATATATTTTCTGTAGTTTACATTTAATACTACGGACTACAAGCGCAAAAACTTTTGGAAAAAATAGCTGAGAAGAAATTACATTACATGAGCAGCGGGAAACGGCTAGAAAAATTGTAGAAAGTAATCATTCCGACTGTAACTTAACCAATATGTTATGCTTTATGGTAGTATGCCATGTGCCAAGGTTATTACTGGCCCGTCCTTAGTCATTTCATCGTATGTAACAAAACTGTTGGATTATTTCCAAGCAGTCAAGTCTGTGGATGTAACGTAAATTTAGAGAAGAAAATTGGGCTTTCAGGTCGTACAGTGACGACTATTAATGTTTTTAAATTAACTTTTTGTTCAAAGTTTTTCTATTGATCGGGGAAATATTTAAGTTATTTCGTAATCGCACTAGCTTACACGAGAAAAGAGGAGCAAGGTGAAATTGCTAC
Organism: Lepidocyrtinus dapeste; assembly: GCA_036850885.1. Lineage (NCBI taxonomy): Eukaryota > Metazoa > Arthropoda > Collembola > Entomobryomorpha > Entomobryidae > Lepidocyrtinus > Lepidocyrtinus dapeste. The sequence continues at coordinate 5,922 of JAANSQ010000122.1, forward strand.
ATTTCTTGTCTCTTTTCTTGGGAACTTTTAGTAGGGTGAGTGAAGATGGTACCAAAAGAAAGCATGCAAAAATAAGATGTTTCTGCATACAATAATTTACAAACATGCAAACTGGGTGAAACAGACAGTTTTAGTGACGCACGTAAATGTGAATGATGGTCCAGATGTGTAATTAAAGAGGAATATGCCCTTGTGCACTAAATGCTAAAGAGTTTATATCAGAATTATTAAAGTGATGCAGTATTCGAGCTTGCGTGTGAATGAGGACAATAGAAATAGACTCAGCTAAAATAAATACATTTTTACTGACCAACGGTTGATATTTAAAAGCATAGAGGATAATAAAACTGATACCATTTAAAACTAAAATGCTCGATGCCAATCGCCAATGTGCTAAAAAATGGCCATTATGCGCAGAAATGTCCTTTTCGTAAACAATAAGTATGGAATATTCAACACGCAATAAACTTTTCATTGTGGAAGATTGGAAACTTCCATAATCGGTGAAAGCCAGTGAAAGCAATGATATAGTAGCTAAATGATGATTTAAACGCCATCGGATTCGTAGTGTAATTGCATATCAAAGCCACATTTTAGAATGAAACAATGCCATATCAATAGAAGGATACTTGAACAAATGGTTTGAAAACTCTCCCTAAAAATTGGAGGTTTAGCGAGTTCCATGCATTTTGAATAATGTATGAACTTAATGATAATGGGACCCCAGAGAAATAATGTCCATTTTGTTGATACGCTCAGCAGGATGTATGTCGACATTATGCCTTATTCCGTGTTTTTGTTCAGAGGGAACAGCCTGGAAAATTTTTGGCAATTTAGCTCCTACCTTCAACGTTCAACATGCCATCGAATCAAACAAATATTGATCAAACTTAGGATTTTAATATTGAAATTGGTTTCCTAGCGTAGGTTTTCTTTGCATGAAAATATGATATGATGATTGATGTTAAAAGAAAGGTTATGATCAGGGTTTTCACTAAAAATCGATTCGTATATTCATCATTAGGGATAGAAATGGCCTTTGGAGTTATGTGCTGGTACGACAGGTCTCGGCACTCTTGCCTTCTGGGCTTAAAACAAGGAATGACAAGAACAAAATGAAATCATCAAAAGGAAGTAAAAACTGGTACATTCAGGATTCAAAATTTGTGCCTTTCTCTTTCTAGATGACGATGTTTATGTTAGTCTAAAAAAATATTTTATTATTTACTTTGTTTGTAATATAAATTATGATTATGTTACTTGATTTATGATTGACACAAGTGTGTGACTTGATTACCTACTTAATCATTATACCAATCTAAAAAGAGTAATGAAAATGACATGACCATAATGAAAAAGAGGACCCACGCACGGAAATCTGCACTCTTCTGAATAGCTTGTCGAACCTGCTCATTACCCCCACGAATGTTTTCCGTTGCGTTTACAATCAGGTTTCCAATTCTATCTACGTCCCTCTCTTGCTGAAGCACCTTTTCCGTGAAAATTTCCTGTAGTTGGGCGATTTCTACCACGTTACTTTCAATCTGTTCCACCTCTTGGGAGAGAGTATTTAGCTCGTTAAGTAAGGCAGCATTTTCTTGTTCTAACATTTGAAGCTCTTCTGGAGACATTATGTCATCATCATCTTGAAAGTATGTGGGTACAGTGGTGTCTGCATCACTCATGTTGCTTCCGGACATTGTGGATAACCCGTCACTTTCGGAGACACCAGATGAAATGGATGCCTGATGTGAAAGGGGACCACGCTCACGCCCAAAGTCTTTTAACACCATGCCTGAAGTCCCCGGTTTATTCATGGCACTTTTGCGAGTTGCCGACATTGAATTTTTTAGTCCTCGGTTTGAAGTCGGATGAGTGGTTAATCTAGACATTGCTTGGTAGTCCACTGTTCTCTTCACTCTGATCGCCCTCATTTCTGAATATATTTCGGTGACTTGTTTTAAATAGTTTGCTAGAGAATTAACAACATTTTCCAGATGCGTATGGAGCTGAGGTTGCGTTTGTATTTTTTCATTAGTTTCAATCTGAATTTGGAACGAGTGTAAGGACTTTTGACAATTTTGGATTATTAGTTGGACGTCATTATCTACTTGGTCACGTTCCTTATCTGTCATGAAAGGTACATCTAGCACAGATGTTGATGCGAAACTGTCTGTATCAAAAACTGTACTATTAGAAGAGGCATGTTTAGATGCTCCAACATTCACGTACGCTGTACGGTTTTCTTTAAGGAAGTCTCGTAGTTTTGAAATGCTCCCGGAGATCTCCTTTGCGAATCTAAAATGCTCAGATTTTTTTCTAGGGAAAACACTCGATTTCACAGAGATAACTTTAGGTTTTTCTTCCACTGAGGATTTTCCCGAGGATGAAAGAATGGAAGCAACGTCTTCTGATAACTTTTGATGGTGCGTTAAGCATTCCTTAAATACTGACGTAATGTCCATGATGCTAATGATCGCTTACTTCTGAAAAATTATTTCTTGCTAATCTCTTTGCACCAAGAGCTGAAAGAAAGATATGATCATGATCTAGTTAAAGGGTTATTCGGTTAGAATTCCAACATGAAAACATTTTGTTTGTTTTTTTAAGTATAAACGCACGTGCCTTTGTTTGCCAACATCAACGTTTTTCTCACCTGTAAGATCTGTGTCTTCAACATGGATCCTTCATAAGATTAGATTCAACAGAATTCAATGCATAATTTAGTCTAAAGCTTTACTTAAACTGAACACTTCGAGAAAACATTTTTTAATTGACAATTTGTTTGAAAATCGTTTGTGTGCCATCTGTAAGGGATCAGTTGGTGTATCACATACTCCTCCTAGAGCTGCTGCAATGTGGTTGCTTGTTCTGCTCATTTGCATTGAGGTAATATGAGAAGCGGTCTTCTAGCAGCTGCTCTGTGCAATATTTTGGTTTGACATTTGCTGACGTGTAATACTGAAAACATTGGAAATATTTAAACTAATTACAATCTAAAATTCTTCTAGATCAATACAGTTTAAAAGAGTGGGAGGAAATATTTCTCTGTAAAAGAGAGTCACACCGGTATAATTAATTATACTGCTATTTCTTTAACCATTTTGCAATAATATAAATTGAAATCATGTCGGATGTCGATGCACTGATTGATGTGAAGAATGCATATTACATTGGAAGTTATCAGCAGTGCATAAATGAGGCTCAGAAACTCAAGGTGAGAATAAAAATTAATTATACATTTTGTACTTGGATGGTTGCGAAAGTGAATTTGATTTAGGAGTATAGTGCTAAATAATTAATTGAGATTGTCTCGTCGTTTGTGAATATAGTCTCTAACACCGGAGCAAGGTTTGGTTCGTGATGTATTCATGTATCGGGCTTACATCGCCCTGAAAAAGTTTTCTGTCGTGATGGATGAAATTAAAGGCTCGTCTCCCTCGGAACTACAGTCAGTTCGGTTACTGGCCGAGTTTTTGTCATCCCCATCGAAAAAGTAAAAATATAAGAAATCTATTCTTGAGGCACGACCCATATTTACCCTAATTAATCCATAATTTGGCATACTTTCGCTTAGGGATTCCGTTCTAGACAAGCTGGACAAGATGGTTTCAACTGGATTTAACCCGGAAGATGCAACAATGATCATAATCGCCGGTACTATTTACAATCATGCGCAAAATTTCGAATCTGCTCTGCGTGTTCTGCATCAAGGAGATCATTTGGAGTGGTAATCAAATAACTAATATGATTTAATTTTTTGGCCAATTTAGATTTTTATGTTTGTCTTGATCTTATCTATGAAATAGTTCTGCCTTAACTATCCAAACATTACTAGCCTTTGACCGGATCGACCTTGCAAGAAAAGAGTTGAAAAATATGTGTGAAAAGGATGAGGATGCTACTATAACTCAATTGTCTACCGCTTGGGTGAATCTTGCAGTTGTGAGTAGAGAGATGATACAGAGAGATAATTGCAAAGCTTATTATTTTGCAAACTTTTAATCTTTTTTATATACCAAGGGCCAAGAGAAGTACCAAGAAGCTTACTATATCATTCAGGAAATGATCGACAAGTATGGAAGCACTCCTCTGCTCCTAAATTTATTGGCTTGTAGTTACATCGGTACTCCAATTTTTTAAATTCATTTTCTAAAATCGATTCTAAAATGGCTTAGTTTTTTAATTAATCACTGGATGGTTTAACCCCGTAGCCCAAGGAAAGCATTCAGAGGCCGAGACAGCTTTACAAGAGGCTCTCGACAAAGATCCTAATAACGCTGATACGCTAATCAACCTCTTTTATAATTCATCGTATGCAGGCAAGTCCCCTGAAGTTTCCAACAGGTTCTTTTCCCAACTTAAAGACGCAAATCCTAACCATCCTTTCGTGCAAGATTACTACAAGAAAGAAGCAGAGTTTGATCGTGTGGCAAAAATGTTTGCGGCTGCTTAATGAATTTCCTATTTATTATTTTTGTTACGATTATTTGTTCGTACTGTATGGCATAATTCGCACTGAATTCCAGGTTTGTATATTTTGGACTTAACTAAAGTTCAATGATGAAGAGTTTAATGATGTATATTATCTGTCCGTCTGGTGCAAATAAATGTCAATATTCTAAATTAAGCATTATAATATTTACTGTTCAAGGTATGTACAACCAACCAACTACATATATGTATTATCTTGCAAAATGATGACTTTTCATTTCATCTTGTGTTTACATAAGCGTTGTTTTTTATTTCTGGAATATAATTATCTTCATATAGCCACTCCATCATTACCTGTTAATTTTATCGTTGTTTGATATCTCTTGCTAAATATCAATCAAAAATTCAAAATATCATACTTCTACTAGTTTCATTGAAGTGGTAGGAGGGGCTCCTACTATTGAATGCTTGGAGTTTGGACTTTCATGATGTTTTTCATGATTCACAAATTCACAATTCAATTTTGCATTAACAATTATCATTGGTTTACTTGTATGAGTTACGTAATTAAAAAAGCTTGCATACATACATCATGTAGTAATTTACTATTCTTGTGCAAAAACTAATCCTCCTTGTCCAAAGACATAACCAGCATGATTGTGATATCTTGTCATGAAATGAACTGGTATTGGTCTTTCAGATGAGCTATTATGGACCATGCAATGTATAAGGTATGCTCTTACTCTCGAGTTAAATACTTTGCAAGCCACAATGTTTCACAAATACACGGATTGACTTATAAGTGTCAGACCCAATTATACACTCTTACTCCAAAATATTATGGCTATATATGATCTGCCGAAATTAGTGACAGGTCCGATTAAAAATAATCATTTATCAGAATAAAATCTGGGTGATCACAATCATTACGGCCAAGTCAGTCACCAAATACTTTTAAAGTTTCTCAAAAACATAATTTTTCATATCGAAGTAAGGAAAATGATTCCACAGGTCCCAAGAGTAGTAGGAAATCAACAGGTATTATTTCTTTTATTTGTAGTAACTGGTTTCTCCAAATAAGTCAGTAAGGTTTTCAGCAACATTTATTACATGGCATTTTCATGCGTTATGATTTATTCCAGCTATGGAGAGCTGGTCAAAGAGCAGTATCTGCGGGCAAGTCCTTCATGTATTATAATTAGTAACTGGTTTCTCCAAATAAGTCAGTAAGGTTTTCAGCAAAATTCATTACATGGTATTTTCATGCGTTATGATTTATTCCAGCTATGGAGGGCTGGTCAAAGAGCAGTATCTGCGGGCAAGTCCTTCATGTCATCTGAAGCTGCCCCGGAAAGAGGACTGAATTTTGGTAAGAAACGGAATAGGTTCATACAAACTAAAATATGTTTTACATTCGAGTAAGCAGCTAAATAATTTTTTTATTAATAGAATTCAGCGATAGCCAACGGGAGTTGCAGGAGCTTGTTCGGAAGTTTACTAAAGATGAAATTATCCCGGTAGCAGCAGAATATGACCGTACCATGAAATTTCCATGGGACATTTTAAAGAAAGCGTGGTCCCTAGGATTGATCCAATCCACCATTCCTGAAGCATATGGAGGGGGCGGTCTTGGAGTTACTGAATCTTGCATCTTGGCTGAAAACTTGTCCTATGGATGCAGTGGAATCTTAACCGCCATCACTGGTTCTGGCCTTGCTGTATGCATGATTTAAATCTCCACGATCCATATTGAATGCATGCAATTAAACTAGTATTTTGATTCATTCACTTGTCATGTATGAATCGTTAGGCAGCACCGGTACTGATTGGGGCAAACGAAGAACAGAAGAAAAAGTACATTGGCAGACTCTGTGAGGAGCCGATTGTTGCTGTAAGTTTTTAAAAATTTATTGTGCATATAAGTACATCTGGTGTATTTGTAATTTCAGTTCTCGTTAATTAATAAAAAAAACTATTTTCACTCAGGCATACTGCGTCACAGAACCTGGTGCAGGTTCTGACGTAAATGGAGTAAAAACGCGGGCTGAGAAGAAGGGAGATGAATGGATTATCAACGGGCAGAAAATGTGGATTACAGGGGCAGGTGTTGCTAGCTGGTATTTCGTCTTGGCCAGAACCAACCCTGATCCGAAGGCTCCAGCAGGTCAGGCTTTCACTGGCTTTATTGTTGAAGCTGGCACCCCAGGCCTTACCGTGGGTCGGAAGGAAATAAACATGGGACAAAGGTGCTCCGACACTAGAGGAGTAACCTTCGAAGACGTCCGAGTTCCTAAGGAGAATGTACTTGGGGTTGAAGGAATTGGCTTCAAGCTTGCCATGGGAGCTTTTGACAAAACTAGGCCACCTGTTGCTGCTGGTGCCGTAGGGCTTGGCCAAAGAGCTTTAGATGAAGCAGCAGCGTACGCCCTTCAGAGGAAAACCTTCGGAACCGAGATTATTAATCATCAAGCCGTGTCCCACATGATCGCTGAGATGGCTATTAATGTGGAAATTGCAAGGTTAGTAATGTATCGTTCAGCCTGGGAAATTGACCAGGGTCGGAGAAACACATATTACGCATCCATTGCTAAATCTATCGCTGGGGAAGCTGCGACAAAGGCTGCAGCAGATGCTGTTCAAATTTTCGGAGGAAATGGATTTAACACGGAGTATCCCGTGGAGAAACTAATGAGGGACTCCAAGATATTTCAGATCTATGAAGGTACTACACAAATCCAGAAACTTATCGTCGCTCGCGAATTCATTAACAGGATGAAGTCAGGATTGGGAAAATAATTCTTGTCCATCAGAAAATAAAAAAATGCACGCAATAATCATATCTGTGATTTACTCCTTGACATCACTATAATCATCCCTTTCTGTATCAAAATGGCATTGGGAAATAAAAAAAAGTTCTCTTTCGTTTATAAGTTTTCAGCTTCCTTTTAATACTTACTTCCACCATTGTAAGAAGCGTAGCTCCACTAGCAACCTTCACAAAATGTCCCTGGAAGTCCATCAGAGTACGTTTTAGGAACCGAATCATTTTGGCTAGTATACGAATGCACTATCAATGGAATAAAATAATAAAATCATAATTATACCCGATCCCGATGCATATCCAATTTTTAAAAAATGACGTTCACAAGCTAATTAAATCTGCACACATGTATAGTTCCAATGGATGTATGTGAATTGTAATCAAATAGAGTTTCAGACAAAAACATTCCAGAGTTTATTGGAATTATTGCCATCATCTATTTTCAGATTTATATAACCATTACATTTTAACTACTACGCAAAGCTAAAACAATGAATGAAGCGATAACCTACTTATATACATTATCTCTACTTCATGTACTTCTTTTATCACACTCACACTACTAAATATACATATGAATGTAACCTAAGATCGGTAAAAATTAAGTTAAATGTAAGATATTGTATTACCTACGTTTTTAATAAGACTGGTCAAAGGTCAAGGCGCACAGGAAAGCCTTAGAAAAACAATCGCTTAAACTAGAAAAAATTATATAAAACAGTTGACAGTTATTTCGACAATAATAATATAATGTAGGATTTAAAAGGAAATGAAAACGAAGAACTGAGGGTAAAATAAAATTCAGTTGAAGTGAATAGTGATATTACTACTACGGAAGTTAAAATTCAAGAAACATTTCTCACTAACATTCATCGCTTATACCTGTAACCTACTGTGAGCTTGAAGAAACTTAAATATATCACTGGATGAGTCAATAGGATGTATTTCTGGTTCTTGACTCTCATCTACAAGGTGTATCATGTTTTCATCAACTTCAATGATTTCAATATCTGAGTTGGTGTTCAAAGGCAAAACCTGAATGCCATCGCCCTCACCACCAGCAGCCGCTTCCCCAATAACCTCATACTCTTCCCCATCCTCTAGAGTAAAGTTACTTCCGACCACTATACTATTATCATCGCCAATGATAATCTGGTCTTCTTGTGTGGGGTCAAGTTTCTGTACCACTACGTTATCCCCCCAACCGGCCCCATCTTCTGCTAGCACGTAGCCTTCAGGGAGCTGTATGGTTTCTTCATTCATGGAAGACGGTGTTTGTACCAAAGTCAGCTCACCATTGTTTCCAACAACAAAACTCTGGTTCTGAACGGATTCAGCAGTTTTCACCCGTTTTGAACCTCTAGCTATACCTCCAGTGGAGTGGCTAGATCTAAATGACGCAGGAAGGATTGGAGTATGAATTCTCTTTATAGTTCGGGTCATTGTGCGCGCATCAATCTCAACAATCTGGGTTTCTGCCATGGTTAATGGTGTAGGATTAGCAGCAACTTCATCAAGTCTCTCTTTTAACTCCCTATTCATATATATTTTTAATTCGGGATGGAGCACTTGATCGTTAGAGCGGGGTAAGGGAATAAAGTTTACGTCATAATCCTCGTTTCTCTTTGGTCCACTCATACTCATATGGTGCAAATTTGAATACAAGGCTTCGCCCAGGGACCTCACTACAGGCTTCAGGCTGGTAGAGAGGAGCGTCTTATTTGGCGTTGGGTTTGGATTTTCAATACCAAACTGACGGCGCATCTTCCTTCTTATGGTATTCCTTAGTGATGTACATTTTTTACAAATATTCCCCAAACAGCCACGCTCTACTTCTACGTTACACTCTGAAGAGAACCAACTCCCACCACGGGAGATAACTTTTGTCGACATGCTGTCCACCTCTGAAGTATCGTTTTTGGGCACTCCTGAACACACTTTTACCATAGTCACTTTCCGTATTAGATCGAGCAACTCTTGGGAGGAATTTATCGTTGGATGTTTGTCTTTGAACAAATGAGTCTTGTCACACCCATCTAATAACACAATCAATTCGAAATTATCCAGGATTTTTATACACCGTTTCATTCGAACTGATCCATCCATTAACACGTCTAATTCGTAGCACAACATTACATCGTGATTCGTATAGGGATCCCACATAGGCTCAGGAATGCACCAACGGTCTGAAATGACGCAGCTTTCTCTCATTTCTTGGTACAAATTTCGGATTGTATACAGTTCTGGAGCCACCTCAGCTTGATGGGAGAGTTTTACTACCTCATATTTTATAACTTCTTGGGGCTTCTTCTTTTTTATCTTCTTCGTTGCCCCAACCACAAGTTTCCCCGACTGTTCACCTTTTTCTTTAATTTTAACTTTAATTGTCTTTTTAGTAACTGTAGAAGTTGCTATTTCGGTTAGTGGAGGATGGGGCGATATGACACCAGTACGGGCATTGATCATAACAGACGGACCAACTGACGGTTTATCACCAGGACGGGCGTACTTGATGACTCTCTTTTTTGGTGTTTCGGAAGTGTTCCCTGCAGTCTGCAAAAATATATTTGGGATACATAAGGGATATGAATAAAATGGAATACTTCTGTATGACAAGATCAATTATTTAAATTTACCTCGGATGGTTTCTCCACTACAGTGAGGGGTTTATCCTTCTTTACTGGCTTTTGGCTTTTTATTTTAGCTTGAACTACAACCTTATCAGCTGGAACTGGATCCGTTGAAATATTACTAGTAACCAGGTCTCCTTCACTTTTAGCATCATCCTTTTTCTTGAGCAATTTCTTCTTAACTTTCTTTTTAACTTTCTTCTTTGTTCCTTTCTTTACTAACTCGCCTTTGCCTTTTTTCACCTTCGCTTTTGGTTTCTTGACTGCTGTTGGCTTATTTGTTTCAACTTGTTGTGCAGGCACTTCAACTTCTTCAACTATTTCGGAACCGGGACCAATGAACTATCAAAATTCAAGCAACAAAACAAATTTCGTTATACTGCCCATACTTAAAGACATTCTAAAACATCATTCCACCATTATAGGAAAAGTCATTACTATCTCTCCTGATTTATCCTGCTGCATTGTCATGAATTCAATATCAGAAATAATGTCAAGCTCTATTCGTTCCGTATGTTCTTCATCTTGTTGCGCCATTGTTGTGATAGAGTCGGTTGAATCCATAATTTCTTGTGAGTTTGAGTCAGCTTCCGGTTCTTCCTCTTCTTCTCTTGTATCAGTAGGCTGTTCTTCTTCCTGAAAATCCTTCGTTTTCGATATGCGTTTCGGCGACTTCTATTAATTCCAAACGACAAAAGGTATAGGACAATAAACCAAGTCTTACGCAACAGATAATGTTGTAAAAATAACTGGTATCTTTTCTTTTGAACTAACCTGAGTGTCTGAGTCTACTTCATCAGCTCCTTTGCCAGCCTTATCCCGTTTCATTTTACCCATTTTAAGACATTTAGAACAGAGAAACTATTCCTGTAGAAGATGAAACAACTTAATTATAAACTAAACTAAAGATTTTATCACTAGTAGTCGTAGGAAGTATCACCAATCAAACTAACTACGAACAAAATGAATCTGGTAAGTTCTGGGAAAATGTTCGCTAATTTATAATTAATTATGATTAACTTAATAAGGGCATATTTAAAGTTTACTCATGTTCTTGGTTAAAAGTTGATTTGAAATGGATATAGAAATGTATACTTCCTAATTTCAGCGTAACAGTAAACCGTTTTTCAAGGAGACCAAAAGTTATTTATCAATACAAACAAGAGTCGCAGTCAGTCGTTTTAAAATATTGGGGAGAAGTAAGTATACAATAAGTGCACATAAAGGGAAGCCTGAGGTTTTGCACTAGAAGGATAGATAATACGTTACAACGTAACACTCAACACCCCATAGCCACCCCAAACCAAAAACCATAAAAGAAAAGCTTTTGGGCGGGTTGTAGTTTCTGCCACATAAACAGGCAGCATAAAACATTTCTGATTCTATTCTGCTTCTGCTTATATGCTACCTTGCTGGTGTTACAGCATAGCAATACCAAACCAAACCAAACAGCAACAACTTTGGAAAAAACTAACGAAAGACGAAGTAGAGATGAATGAACGGAATTTTTTGGCACCACCATGCCTCAATAAAAGCGCGGAATTCAAAATCTTTTCATCACATGCATTATAAATTGTTTTGGTTTGGTCTCAGAAAATGTGCTGCACAAGAGTTTGTGTTTCTCTTTATTGAACGAACGGTAAATTTAAAGAAATCATTGAATTGGTGAACTTTTTTATTAATAAAGATGGGTAAACACAAACGAGATAAATTGAGCAGAGCTATCCGAGACAACCCCATAAATCGACCTGGGGGGTTAGGTGATCAGTTGCATAAAGAGTTGCTTGTCAACCCTGATGACCAAAAGCTAAGGAGTAAGGATAGGAATCGTGTTGGAGAGGAAGACCCGGAGGTAACTAGTCACTTGTTTATAAATTAAACTCTGCTGAAAATTTTAATTCCCTTTTACTTAAGTAAGTGGTTGTTCTGTCTGATTATCTTCTCAAAGTTTGTGGACAAGAAAACCACCAAAAGAATTTTGAAGCAGGCCAGGCTTCAGCAGCAACAGCTCGAAGAAGAATTAGATGAGGAGGAGGACACTTCAGGGTCCAAATCATCAAGTAGGAAGAACAAGGTAAAAAAGCCGGTGAGGTTGGAAGATGCTAATTCCGAGGATTCTGACGACGACGATGAATTTGCCCTCATATCTGGCGATGAAGAGGACACTGCAGATCAGGAAAAGTTTTCTAAAGAGATTGTAAGAAAACTTATATGACATAAATTAATGAAATTAATGACGCAATGTAGCTTGAATATCCAGAGCACTTTTGATTTTAATTTTTAGAACATTGATCCCGATGACGAAAAAGCTTTGGAAATATTCATGAACAAAAACCCAGAGCCGTCTAAGAACCTAAGCGAAATGCTTATGGAGAAGCTGACTGAAAAGCAGACGGAAATTGAGTCCCAATTCTCTGAAGCAGGCGTCGTCATTCACAAAGTTGACCCTCGTGTAGAGACAATGTATGAAGGTGTGCGAGACGTCCTGAAAAAATATCGAAGTGGGAAACTTCCCAAAGCCTTCAAGCTGATTCCCAGACTAGCCAATTGGGAACAGATACTTTCAATTACAGGTAGACCATCATTATTGATCCTAATCAATGAATGCCTTTTGATTAATTTTAGAATTGTTCGACGATTTCCTTTGATGGTTCTTTCTAAATTTCAGATCCAAATGGTTGGTCTGCAGCCGCAATGTATCAAGCTACACGTATATTTGCCTCAAATTTGAAAGAGAAAATGGCTCAAAGATTTTTCAATCTTGTCCTTTTGCCACGTGTAAGAGATGACATTGCCGAATATAAGAAACTGAACTTTCACTTGTATCAGGCGCTGAGAAAGGCACTTTTCAAGCCTGCGGCATTTATGAAAGGTTTTCTAATACCGTTATGTGAAGTAAGTTTATTAGAAAAATAATACGGAAAAAAATTCTTCTTGGATGATTTTGTTTATTTATTATTGAAGTATAATGGCTAATGGCTCCATAATAAATTGTAGAGTGGAACATGCACATTGAGGGAAGCAGTAATAATCGGATCGGTCTTAGCGAAAAATTCTATCCCGCTTCTTCATTCATCTGCCGCAATGCTAAAAATCGCCGAAATGGATTATTCTGGAGCGAATTCTATATTCTTGAGGGTGTTCATAGATAAAAAATATGCACTCCCTTATCGTGTCGTGGATTCTCTAGTTTATCATTTTCTTAAGTAATTTGATACTCTTATTTAAATTATCATAATTTAGCACCTATCCTTGGCTGTAAATTTAAGTTGGGTTTCTAAACTTATTTATTCTAATATTTTTTTTCATTAATTTGTAGATTCGAAAGGGATAAGCGTCTTCTGCCAGTGCTCTGGCATCAATCGTTTCTTTCCTTCGTACAGCGCTACAAGGAATACCTCAGTTCAGAACAGAAAGAAGCCCTTCACGCTGTACTTCGTGTCCATCTTCATCAACAGATCACACCCGAAATTCGCAGAGAACTTCAGAATTCGAAATGTAGAGATGAGGTGAGGCTCGAGGAAACCAATGCAATGGCAATGGAGACTTGAAATTAAGTATTTTGAGTTAATATCTTTAACAATTTATTTCTTGTTCAAAATGAGATGGTTGATAATCGATGATTAAAATTATACTTTATCTATTTAATACTTTCGCCACGAAAATGGAAAACATCTAAACAAACATTCCCAGTCACAAGAAAACAAAAAAATGATTCACATGATACGTTTCTTATTACAAATCATAACGTTACTTAACGAGCTATTAACTTTACATCAAAGAACGCACTGAAGGAAATTTTAAAACTAAATTAAACTTTACCTTTTAGCCCATTCTCATTTTATGCACATAATAATTGAACATCGATTTTCGTTTTTCTACTTTTCTATTATAATGTTAAAGTGAAAGTTTTGACTTAGGCTCACAAGCTTGTACCTCTTCAGGTAAATTTTCGAAATAGATCGTGATTTTTAAAAATTTGGTTTTATGAATGAGAATGTTGTTGAGAACTCCGCCTTCCGCTCAAAGTGGGTTCTTCATCCGGTGGGGGTATCAATCTCTGTCTGTCAATGCTGCTGGAGCTCATTGCATCGCGCAGTCGTTCCATGAAGGTCATGTATGGAAGTTCATCATGTTGTCCAAAATCGAAATCGGCTACTTCAACCGTATACCTTTTCCGATTCTCCCAAAAATAACCTATTCCAAAAATGATGAGTACTAGGGCAATAAGGGAACATGATATGGGGACAAGGATGAGAGAAAGTGGTTGCACTCTGGCCACTTTATACACGTGAATTGAAGTCTGATTTATATAACTGCCTAATTCATTTTGAATAATGGTAACTAGCGTATGCTGCCCTTCGCCTAAAAGCCAGGCAAACGGGATCTCACAGTCATTGGTCATTTCACTGCTAGAACAAGTCTCGTTCCCAGTTACGTTGTAAGCTCCGTCGTGGAGCATGATACAATATTCGTAAGGACCTGTACCCTCACAAGTTATTTTGATTCGTAGAAGTCTCCCGTCGTTCTTGTACCACGTCTCGCCACTCACATTTACGTTCATTATTGGCACTAAAATTGTAAATTAAGGAAACATTAGTAAATTGGACTATGATATGAGAACTCGTAATATGGATATGGGTACCTTTAGCGGTGACGTTAACGTTGAAGGTACCATTTTTGATGATGGTAGTATTAGCTCTGATGGTATTGTTAAATGTAGCGTTCAGTATTGCATGAACTTGGTAAGCTTTTACTTCTGTAAAGTTAAATCTAAGGAGAGGTTCACTAGTATTGGCTATTGATGTAGTGTCATTAAACCACGACCATGAAATATTTGTAGCGCGTGAGAGGATTGAAGGATTATCGATCTGTATTTTTATCTCAGTTTCATTTTTTGCGGATATTAGATGGGGACCTTTGCTTCGTCTATGCCTGGTCACATTGTTAATTTTAAACTTTCCCGTAAACTCGTTCGTCAGAGTGAAACTGATAAGTTGGGTGGCAAAGTCAATGGGAAACGGTCCCCAATCATACACTATATTGACACTTACGGAAAAGTTTCCAATGTGAAACTTATCAGAAGGGTAATCTAAGGTCCAGTTAGATTCATAATTGTTCGTTTTGTTCAGCACCGAGGAATAGAATCTTGGTATTACTTCACTCCATCGCGTCTCTGTCCAATATGCTGTGTAACTATCTCTATTTGCGTTCTCCACTTTAGCTCTGAAAGTAATCTCAGAATCCAAAATCCCGTACTGGTGCGGAGAAAAAACTGCGTGTGGGCCTTCTGCCGCTATCACGATAGTAAACGCGGAAACTATTACTACCACAATTGTATTAAACGCTGGCATCTTGATATTTTATATAGTGATAAATGGAAATTATTGGCACATCCACATTCACATTGAAATAGCTAACTAAAGTTCTTTTAAAGTCCTCAGAATATCGGAATCCGATCCTTTCCTCGCATATGATAATTAAGTACCTATTAAAGGTTAATCGTTTAAACTTTAACTTTGTAATCTTTCAAACTTTAATTAAATGTTTTTAAAACGTACTTACCATATTCCTTTTAGAATGTCAGTCTGAAAGTCATTCAATGAATTTAAAAAAATAAATCACACTAATCGCTAGAATCAGTGCTCTGACAGGACCCCTATGTAACTGTTAATTAATTGAACGACTTTCCTCTTTGGCGTGGTTAATGTTGACTCATTAATCGAAAAAAGATGCGCATTGGTTTTAGTTTAATTCTCAAAATAAAGTACCAATACTGGTGTTATGGATAGAAAGGAATGCATATGTGAATATTTGGATCTTCTTGGATCACATGCTTTTAGGTAATTTGTTGCAACAGAAAGCAATGTAAAGATGAAATGAAATGAATCATCCTCCCATTCCCATCGCAAGTGCATGTATTGCCCCGGAAAATTGTATATTTGCTGTGTGTTGTTTACAAAGCGATGGAGATAACATGTGATCTGTCATTGAATAGACTTTGTCTTGTCATTGCAAAATATAACTAACACAACCCAGTTTGTCAGTTTACCAATGGTCAAACTCGTGCAAAAAATAAACTCACAGATGCTAATACATCTGTTTTGGTCGACTGTATAGTGAAGCATTCTAAAGGCACAATGGAGGAGTTAAAGTTACGATTGAATGAGAAATTAAATTCTCTTCCGGACGTTCAAACGCCGGAAAGAAGAGCGCAGCGAAATACTCGTATTAAAAGCCCGACATCAAGAAGGCGACCTCCGTCACCGCGAAAGGAAGATGGTGGAGCAGGAGGGGAAGCGTCACTACATAATTTGGAGGATGGGAAAAACACAAATAATCTGGAGAACGTTAGTGATAGGTCGGATGAGGATTTGCAGGACGAAGAGCTCATACAAAAGTATCTGGCAGAGAATTTCGGAAAAGTGGGAGATAAAAAAAGTCCACCTCGTTTGTTTGTTAAGGATTATAAGGTGACTAGTGCTCTTCAAAGTAAACTTAGGGACGAGAGTCGCCAATTACTCCTTCAGCGGCGTAACGATGAGCTATTCGACCAAATAGAGTTGATTGTAAGATAACATCGGTTTCAAAAGAGATTTTTGAATTGTTATTCAGGACTGACGAAGATTTTATTTTTTCATCAAATGCGTAGAATCTTTGGAAAAAGCTGGAGGAGAAAGCCACATCAGTGGATCCCTTAACAGGAGATAAACTTTTGTATTACAATGATTTTCAAAAGTTTGTGGATGAGTTAGATGGACATAAAAACCTGAAAAGTCTACGGTAAGAGTTAGTGTAGCGATATCAAAGACGACTTTTGATCTTATTACTTATCCTCTGAATTGTTTGGATTGTTTGCAGGAGATTCCTTACTCCAAAGTTATTTTTGAAACTTTATACGGATGATCCTGCCGGTCGGGTCTCGGCCAATTCCGTTTTCAATTATATTATGAAACGTACTTGGTACCAGCAAACCAGAGTAGGACTATCAATTTATGATGACAATGGTCGAGGTTTCATAACAGACAAGGTTTTTATGCACACACATATATATACATATATTTTATTGTGATTTAATGTGAAAGGAAATGTGGTCATGGATTAAAATTGCATATCTGTAGAATTTGGAATGTTACATCCAAGAATTGATCCCAACACTTCCAAGATTGAACGGAATGGACAACACATTTCTCCCATTTTATACGGGAACTGCGGTTCGCAAGTTTTTCTTTTTCTTGGATCCATACCACACTGGAAGAATAAAAATTTTGGATATACTCTCTTGTGGTTTTATCGACGATTTTCTTGATGTAATATTATTAAAAAAAACTACCTAAATTATTTATTATTAGTTAGTACTGAACATATCGAAATTGATTTTTGTAAATTGTAGCTCAGGGAAGAAACCACTCCTCAGGAGTCAAATTGGTTTTCTTATGAATCTTCCATGCGCGTCTACGGCCGGTACCTGAATTTGGATAAGGACCACAATGGCATGTTAAGCAAGGAAGAATTTCTGCAGTAAGTTTGAATATTATGTTCTGAAGCATTTGAAATATTCTAATTCATATTACATTCAGATAATAACAATCTTTTTGGGGTTTCATTCAGGTATAGCGACCGACAGATCTCCTTAACAGAAACCTTCGTCAACCGCTTGTTCCAAGAATGTCTTACGTTCGATGGAGAAATGGATTACCGGACGTATTTGGATTTTGTCCTAGCTGTTGAAAACAGAAAGGAACCAGCGTCTATCATGTACTTCTTCCGCATTCTAGACTTTGACCATAAAGGTTACCTAAATGCGTTTGATCTGCATTACTACTACAAGGTTAGTTGTCTCAAAATGAACAGACAGAAGTACATCTGCACCTATCTATGTTAATCGAAATATTTAATTATTTTTAGGATATAGAACTGTACATGCAACGTCACACTCCAGAGTCTGTCAAGTATAATGATATAAAAGACGAGATCTATGATATGGTGAAGCCGAAAGACCCACTCAAAATAACTTTACAGGATTTAATCGAGTGGTGAGTAAAGTTCATAAATTTATCACGCTTTTGTAAAGCTTCATTAAACGTATTTAATTAACTTTTAGCGGCAGCGGTCATACTGTGGTTCATATTCTCACAGACTACAATGGATTTTGGATGTATGAAACGAGAGAATCAACAAGTTCGGAACCTACATAACGTAACTGTAAGGCGTAAGGCATGCGTTTTTTATTAAATCCCTAAAGCTCTCGTGAGGGGTAAAATGAGTAATGCTGTAGATTCATGTATTTAACCACTCACTTGCAGCTTTAGAATGGAAATGGGATGGGCAGAATATTATTTTAATTTATTTGCATGGCATAGTTAATGTAAACGCATGCCTTACAATTACAAGTCTTTTGAAAATAGACTCCTGGTAATATATTGGTATTTCCTTGATCTCGCTCATGCGTACATTGAAAATGAAACAATATGATACGTCAAAAATATGATAAACTTTATGTTTAATTTAATTAATCTTTGATAGTAATAGTCACAGTAATTACTTTGTCTTGTCAATACTCAAGGTTTTATTG
Source organism: Lepidocyrtinus dapeste (assembly GCA_036850885.1). Classification (NCBI taxonomy): domain Eukaryota; kingdom Metazoa; phylum Arthropoda; class Collembola; order Entomobryomorpha; family Entomobryidae; genus Lepidocyrtinus; species Lepidocyrtinus dapeste. The sequence continues at coordinate 24,382 of JAANSQ010000122.1, forward strand.
TTAAACTTCTCACTTTCGATATTCTTTGCAATAATAACGATCCTGATTAAACTATTACTTTGGCGATGTGGGATCTACCCAAAACTTGTTCTCTTCTAGAATTGCAAAGCGCAACGTGCAAATGCAGTCACATTCCGAAATGTGCATATCAACAACCGTATATTTTTCATCTTACGCCCGCCAGAAAGCTCCCAAGTTCCATTGGCTCTTTCATTTATAAAATTAATGAAGTGTGTTGTACATATTGTAGTATGTAACTTACCGGCATCAAGCCGGTTTTATATCAAGACTTTCTCCGCTTTCACTTTGACACATTTTGATTACATGGTGTTACAATAGGGGGCGACCTTACTAGGCCTAGTCTAAAGTTTCGATTGGATGAATTGTGTATTTTAATTTTTTTTGTGCAATCATCTACACATCTACATCTTACTTTTTTTTATCTTTTCACTTAATAACAACTAAACTTAACAACGATTGTATTCAAGGCATAACGCTCCTTTATCCTCGCTATGTAGATCTTACGATTAGTTGACACACTCATTGAGTAATACGTTTGGTGAAGGTAATGCAGACGGTTTACGTGGAAGACATCGTCTTAATTGTGTTTAGCATTTTCTGATTCGTGGAAACTCTCGATTACCACACTTTTCAAGTAAAAGTATGTAGGCATATTCTTTACATCTTGAACTCTGTCCTTTTGTCCTGATTCGTGGAATTGACAAAGCTCTGCAGTAAAGCATATTATTAGACGTGGAAAATCCTCTTACAACGGTGGAAAATGTCGTAATACGAATCGCTTCAATTTTCATGGTGCTTATATTTTCTTGTTCAAAGAGATTCAATTCCAAAGCTTTTCTCTCGTTATAGCAAAACATTATATGGGGAACGAGATAAAAGGAGAGTCCTGTGCGGCACTACCTGTCGAGTTGTTTGCCACAATATTTTTTCCTAGATTTTCCCCCTAACGTTGGTTAAAAAGGAAAGAAAGTGCGCAATAAAAATGTAATAGCATTATGCAACGCATATAATAATTGCATACAAAATTCATACAACGAGTTTTTTCCAGTTCTAAGAACTTCTTTTTGCATCGCAGCCGTATCGCATCATCCTCCCAGCTAAACATTATCGCAAAACAGAAAAGTAAGAAAGTCAATGTAGTAATAATAAGAAATAAAAATAATAAATGAATTGCTTCATGCATAATACATGAAACTACGTCTAAGCCACATTTTTTTTGTTTGCCTCTAACCGTATTAGTACATTTACAGAAGAAATGTTACAGAAGAGGGATCTAAGCAAAAACAGTATTAGTAAACTTTTGCCGAGAACACTTTTGGCCATGTTATTTTGTACGCACTGAGTGTGTGTTAAAAAGATGGGAACATTGAGGGAGGGAGAAGAGTTAAGCTTGTCATTCGGTAAAGTCACCAGGAGAATGAGTGTAGTAACGTAAAGAGTTTACTTTTTTATGAAAACGAGGTGTTGTGTTGTACCCGCATGGAAAATGGAATCTGGAAAATGGAAAGAGGATAAAGTCGTTTTTCTTTCTTCTTTTTTATGCCTCGATATCATGATTATAAGACTTTAATGATTTTCTTTCTTATGTGCATTTCCATTTGTGTATCTGTTCCATAAACAGCGTTTTATAATCGACACACGGTATAGCGTGATCAAGGATGTATGAACTATGCATTATGTGTAGTACGGTAAAAGGCCTTGAGTATTTTTTCGGAGCAGCAGCAGTAGGGGAGAATGCCGGATCGTCGTATCGACCGAAAAAGTGGAAACTCTCTCGCTCTGCATCAAGCAAAAGCAAAGAGAGAAAGGGGAAATAAGCTTGTGCTTGCTCTCACTCGTTGCTGATGCTTTGGAAGGGAGGTCATTGAACTCTCAGTTACCCGTGTCGTGTCGTGTGTATATACATTCATATATAAAGAGAAAATCCCAGTCTTTATTCCATATTACGCAGGGATATACCATAAGCTGAATCAAATAAAGCGACTGAGAAAAAAGTTTTTTCTTTTTATTAGTACTTTGTGTCTGTCTGCAGCATGCTTTTCTTTTTTATCAGTTCGCCCCGAAACAGTAGCTAAGAAGAAATTATGCGCAGCAAACGAGCAAATGCTAAAATGCTAGATGAAGTCATTTTCTCCGAAATAATTAACCGTTCCTATTCAATACATTTATTCTGTGTGAACAACATGTTTCCAAGCTTGATGTAATATTTAATTCAGAGTTAGTTCGTGAGAAAGTATGGTGCAGCTGCTGATAAATTGCAACATTACCTATAAATGACTTTCTCCGACGCATATCTGGAGTCATGGGACATGTTATATTTATATTGCTGTCGTGCTTCTCCTTCGAAATTCTATACCAGATTAAACAGTGTTTTAACAATTTGTTTAAAAAACGAGAGAGCTGTTTAAAAATAGTTTTCTAATGCTTCTACTGCAAAGTTTGGTTCAATTGCTTTATAATGCTTAGGCTTAAAGCGCTTCCCATACGAGTTTCTTTTTTTCGCAATCGAAATTTGTTTTTAAAGCTAGGGAATAAATGAAGAGGCATTTCATTTCACTTATTTTACTATCCCTTAGTAAATAAACCTGTCTGTACCTGCTGTTCTCTTGGAATTTACTCCCTACCAGTTACATTCCCAGTAAAGCTTGACAATACCATGTTGTTCATCAGAGAGTTTAATAGAGGTAAATACTAAGTCCATCCGTTTTACCTATTTTCCATCCCTTTTTTTCCTCCTTATTCTCACTTTTTATCCAGGTCGACTCGACTCCTATGATGCCGTTGCATGTATGTGGCGTTTAAAGCTTGGAAAGAAATTCTTTTACTACCTAAGGCAATGCTTGTCTGAAGAACGTTTTTACTTCTTCTCATACCTACAATTCCCTTTCTTTTGTAATTTTTTTTGGTTTTGTTTGCAGCAAGCCTAAGCTTTACAAAGTTTTCATGTAGAATCGTAAAAAATAGAAAAAAGGTAATACATTTAAAATCCACACAAGTGCCGAGAGACTGGCTGCTATCTTGTCGTGTAAAAAGTCAGCGAAAAGAGGTGGTATCGTTGATATGTAATAATAATAAAAGTAAAATGCACCGACAACTTATACTACATTTTTTGAATGCTCAGACAAAACTGCTGCAGCCTTTTTCCACCTTTAATATCCTCTCGAACACATAGTAATGCTCGTACAACTCGAGAAAATAAGAGAAAGGGTTATTATTCAGCCCATAAAAAAGGAAGAAAATGGACGGATAAATGTGCAAGGAAAGAAAAACTGTTTTTATGAGTTTATATCTGCAAGATTTTCTCGTCCGAAAAAACTTAGGTATGTATTAAATTGTAATGCAAATGCCACACTTGTTCAACACTGCTTTAGGTTCTACGCTTTCTTCCCAGAACCGATTTCATACATGTAGGTTAAGATATGCCGCTTCCGTAGTCTTACAAAAAGTAAAAGTTTCTGAGTCCCATCAAGAGATACATGCAATGCTTGTTCATGTCTTTGCTATATTGGTCATGTATGAATCCAAAAGAAGTACACTTTAATCACTTATCTTCCCCTGTTATCTGATTTAACCCATTCTATTGAACGTTATTATCGCTGAGCCAACTGTTCTCCCGGTTCCTTAGCTTGCATAAACGCATACGTTTGCCAAGGAAAGTCATATATTTTGATCGAGAATGAGAAAAGCGTTGTCGGCAACCAGCTCCTTATAATAAGATGGAGAAAGCACGTCTCCATTCATCATCCTAATGTTTTTCATTCATGTCATAAAACCGTCTTTCTTCCACATATTTTGCGCAACACTTCCTGATTCTTTCCCCATGCTGCCTCTTCTACAGTTTCATCTCGCGAGGTGAAAGGCAGGCAGACTTAAAAAATTTAACGCAAATGTTTAAAATAAATAAGCATATTACCTATTTTGCAATTTAAGTAAATTACAATGTATGCCTTTGTATTGGTAACTATAATGTAATGAACATACAGGGAAAGTTTTCACTTTCTGCTTTCTCCCTTCAGTTTCCGTAGTTGCTTCACCTCCAATACAATGCCCTTTGTAAATGTGATAACGGCACTCGCAGCAACATCACCATTGTTACATAGATTGCACAAAGAGAGTTCGCTCTTTTCTTCTAGCAAACAAAGGAACTCAACTCTCAACTTCGTTGGTGGTATGTGCGAGAATAAAAATGCCCCTTGTTGGAATAACTATTGTACAACATGATTTGATAAAACCGCTTTTGGCAAATCTAGGCCGTAAGAATGTATCGTAGACTAAGTATATCGTTCACGTAACTTTATCTAAAATATATATGCTGAATGCTTCACAAGAGTAAAAGTTATATCTTCCACAGTGTTATGAGTAAAAGCACTCAGAAACCAACTCCTTTGATGTTTCCAGACACCCGTGCCTATACTTTCCTGCGCTTTATCCTGAAAAAGTTAAACTATTAAGTTTTACTTTCTCGCTTTTCTCGTACTTGCTTGTTGGTAATGTGAAGTAATGTGAACACATATGTTGGATTAGATTCAACGTATACACATGATGTTGCATGCTTAAAAAATATTGTAGAAGTTTCTGACCCAATTTTTATGTTTGATCATGTATTCTGATAAACAAGTCTCATATTACAAATAATTGCGGGTAGAATAAAAAAACGTTGGCAGACTTGCATAACTTTCTTCTTAATTTATGTGCCTTCCCGGATGTCGTTTGCTGATATTTTTTTCTCTGTTGTGTTTGGCTGGTGAATGTACTCATGTTTGGAAAACAGGACAGGACGTCAAACAAATTACGATGGATAAACCAGATTTGGTAAAGGTAATGGAAAGATTTAAAGTAGAAAGTAGTTTATTGATGTGTTACGCCGGCGAAAGTTTATCTCATTAATCACTAAACCTATGTTTATTTTGTTCATATACCTTGATTTTTTAAATAGGCACTTACTGATGAAGTACAAATAAGCAACATATGCTCGTGGTTAGTAAGAAGATAATATTTTTGCTAAAATATCAAAGGTGGTCAATTACAAAACATACATTATATGTGGTTAATTTTCTAACTTTACAGTCCTACTACTTAATTTTATCATTTCCACTTATTTTTATGGTAGGTTGATTTTCGAACCTGCAACACAATTTTACATACTGGGAGACGCATGATTAAGTTTTTATAACCCTAGTTTTCGTTAGTCAATATGTCGTAAAGTAAAGTACAGTGTGTATCAGAGAAAAGTAACCCAATTAGGCATGAATTTTTTAAGTAGGATTTATTCTAAGCTGAAGCAACATAAAATTACAAAAATTTGCAGACATGTGTATCAATATCTAGTTNTTTTTTAAGTAGGATTTATTCTAAGCTGAAGCAACATAAAATTACAAAAATTTGCAGACATATGTATCAATAGCTGGTTGATTTAAAGCCGTTTTGCTTTGCTTCTTCCACCCGACTAGATAGTGACTCCACAAGGTTTTCTTAAGTGGTCACTGGAATTTGTTTCATTGACATACCTTTGCACCGTCATCTTGGAAATTGTTTTGTTTTTACTTTTGTAACGCAATGACTCAGATTCTTGGTGGTTTTCCCCAGTGAACCCCCAACTTTCTCCTTCATATACTTTGTTATTTGTGATTTAGTGGTGGGGGACAACACAGACTTCCTTCCTGGTCTTGGTTTGTGCTCTAGATTGGCTTCACGCTTCCATTTAATCACGGTTTTCCTAGAGACTCCCACTTTGCTTGCCACTTTGCAAAGTGACATTCCTTCGGCGATAAGAACGCGGATTGCAGTTATTTTTTGCTTTCTAGTAAGTTGAGCACCCTCCATATCGTCGAAATTAAAAATAAAGTTAATGCACTCAGTAGAAGTAAAGTTACACTGTTTATTCTGAAACACTGCGCGTGAAAATCAGGTGGTGTACTTATTTTTGATATACAGCATTTGGTTTCGAAATTAGTAGAATTATTTAAATCCTGATATTGTCAATAGGAAGTAAACTCGTGACTCAGCGTTCCACGGAAAGGCCCGAGGAGCCTTCAAGTACAAAAGTTGGTATGGAGGAACCTCCTCATTCTACTACGTCACCACCATATGCGGCTCCAGTCTCACATAGATATCCTCAGGATCTAAAGGCTAAAGAAGAATTGGAGAAACCCGAAGAGGATAAGTCCATAGGCGAGAAGAAAAGCGATGAGGAGGAAAGTGGTGGCCGAACGTCTGAGGAGTACGAAGTCATTCCACCAGATGCAAGTAAGAGTAAGAGGGTTACATCGCACGAGGTGAAAAACGAAAATACGGAGGATGATGTAGAGAATGATGATGATCTTGAAGAATTCTCCGAACTCGATCCAGACACAAATGGAGGAAAAAGCTCGAAGGACGAAGAGGGTGAGGAGGAAGACAAAGAAAATATTCCAGATTCTTCAAAAGTAAAGGACGAACCTGTTTTGAGGCACAGACGGACCAAAGGGGGAGATTCTCAAGCACCTACCGTAACAACGACTGATTAAGAAACGACAATCAAGTCAAGTATCTTTCCATTTCAACTCTTACGCACTTATTTATATATTAAGATAACCGGAAAAATAATATAATTTCCACACCACACAATCTTACCAGAAGCTGACTCCGATTACCAATAATTGTATTCTTACAAAATGGGTGTATTCTAAATGGTTTGCTATCAGCTTTGCGCATTGCTCATTTGTTACCATATATTAATAGTTATTTTTTCAAAAAAAAATATATATATATATATTTATGGCAGATTATGTTGTTTCGTACGAGAGTATTATTTTGTTTGCACAAATTATTTTATAAGAAATAAGATTTTAAAGGACGTTACTTCTTTATTGTTCTTTGTTGTACTTTCTACTGAATACTTTGTTGGTTTGTTCTGTTGAAATTCCCTTGCAAACAAATCATTTGAAAAAATGATTGAAATTGAATGCAATATTGTACGAACATTTACTTTCATTAATTGAATTTGAAATTTTGATGTGTTCAGATGGACTAGAAACTACAGAGTGAATTGTGTGTGCATTACGGAAGTGTCGTTGTGATTAAAATATAGTCGACATGAGCGTCCTCTCCTCTATTATAATGTAACAGTGTACTTGTACTAGTAGTGACTGATCTATAAACAATATGATGATTACGATGATGATAATGATTCAAAAAAAGTGATTAATTGTGTTGACCAATGAACAGTGTTAAGTTTATTTGAGCTCTGTATCATATGACATGGTGGAATTGACTTTTTGTTTGATTTGAGCTAAATTGTACAATCTTTGAAGTTGAGAAGAAGCTTAAGATTTTTTTTTGGAAAATAGAGCAAGTTAAGTTTAATTCATGGTCCATAAAATCTGTTTTCAGTTTGAATTTATTTGCCAATCTGAATTGAATGCCATCCAGCGCTCGCCAGCCCTTACATTTAAGCCACGCCACATCAAATCCATTTAATAAATAAAAACATGAAGAAAAAATGAAGAAAATAAAAATGATAAACTTCAAAAAGATAACAATTTTGTTCAATTTTTATTCAATTTTTTTTACTTATATTCATTCCCACACAGTATAGTTCTAAAACATTGATATAACAAGGGGTGTAAGTTGTAGTAGATTTATGTACGTCGGAGGAATGATAAGCATCAAACATGTCTATACAATTTGAACAAAGAAACTCCCACATGTACCAAACAGCTTCCTTTCCTTTTTTATGATTCACGAATCTCTTGTAGTTTTCATCTTTTTTCCTCCCATCCATCCAACTTTTTTTATTTCCAGTATTTCCTCGATCAAAAATCAAATTGCATGCGTATATCACGTATAATTAGGTCGGTCCGGTCTATTCAAACATTTTAAAGTATTTAACTTTGGCGCGGACAAAGCTTAGACAGGATAGTGTTTTAAACTCAACACAATTTTCAAAAACACATCCTGTCTATGGATTTTAAAATATACCCTAAAAGTCCGTAAAACGAATAATCTATTTAATTTTTTAATAGTAATTTGTAATAGTATACATTTCGTCCATGTATTTTGTATTTCCCACAGATTATATAAAACCATTGTATCGTATTTAAAACTCGTTACTCTGGATGCTTACCCTTGAAGCATTCAAGTTTAATAGTAATTTCCACTTTAATAAAGTATATGTATATTTCTTTAATTGTTTTTCACTTTTAATTACATAAATTAGATGGATTTAAATCCTTAACTTATTCAAGTATTTTTTCATAAGTTTTATATCTTTCGCAGTATTTATTTTTTCGTTTTCCATTAAAAAATATATTTACAACATCTACTCACCAATTCCAATTTTTATTTCGAATTCAATAATTCAATCCATTAAAACCAAAAAATTTACAAAATTTGTATGGATAATATCATTCAAAAATGTACTTTAGTGTATGGGAAACCAATCAATTGTTAGAAATGAAGGATTGAACAAATCCTAAAAATAAAGAGTCCTTAGAATTAAGTGTGTGTTGTGTATATGACCGATGTGAAAAATAAGAAATTCATTTATTAAAAATTTCACTTAGTTAAAAACGGCTTTGATATTATTTCAGTATTCATATATAAGCTCTAAGCTCACTACACTCTTCCATATCTGCCTGTTTTCCTGTGAACACATTGTCTACACCTACAGCTTACATTTTCATAAGTATTTAGTATTTAAGAACTTCCAAAAAGAACATTTTAAAAAATTACTATGTATCCGGACTTAAAGAAATGCTAATAAGACCAAGACCTCAAAACTTTAAACTAGAGCTTCGAATGGTCTACATTTTACAGTTTTATCTTAAAAAACGTGTTTAGAATCATGAATAATGAAAGTGTATGAGTAAGTCTGCATCTGTGCATCTGCATATTTTTACAAGATCTAAACATCCCTATCTACGCCCTACAAGCTACCTTCCTACTTATTTTCTTTCCCATTACCCACTAAATTATAGTAGTAAATCCATCTCAATTTTTTTTTCTTTCTTTATGAATTCGTCCAAAAAGTTAGAAATAGAAATGTATTTTTATTAAATTTCCCTTAAAGTATAATCACATACAGTCAGTCCCACTCCCCAATACTTCCGTATCGAGAGCAGTGAGAAGATCTGGTCCATCTAGTAGAGGCTGTGAGTTCAAAGGAGCGTTCACCTCACAATCTTGATTCGTTATCTCGACTAAGGTATTTAGCAAATGGCCACGGCTACTGGTGCTACTGGCAAAGTTACTGGCGCTTCCGAGCAAGGTTCCTACAAAGTTTCGCTGCAAAGTACAAAATAAATTAAATTAACGTATCAGTTAGGCAAGACTAATTTTTTTTATTGCTCTACTTATTACACTATATTGCTTACCTTTCTGGAATTGGTTGCAATGGGTGTAGTCGAAGTAGACTCTCTCAGTTTCTTATTGAGTAGTAGTGCCTGAACCACTACAGGGTTCTGCAAAAGTTGTCTGTATTGTTCCAACTGACGCTGCCTTTCTTCAAGTCTTTGACGCTCAGTTTCATCAAAGTTTTGTATAGTTTGTGTGCCGGTCGTTATCGAGTTTGTTATCAGCTTTTGTGGCTGTGCTTGTTCTACAATTGGAGGTGGAATGCTAGGGACCACGGCCTTCCATGGTGGTTGGGGTGGAGTGACACTTTCGACTTGCAGCCAAACCTTGTTATTTCCTAGCTCGTCTGTGTAGATTGATTTAGCGACTTTAGTTGGCAATGGTCTTTCTTGTACAATCTCTGGTGGAATGGCTTCCTCTACCCTATCTTTATCTCGGGCGATCATATCGCCCATCGCGAATTTCAAATGAAGGTGACCTGTACTAGCTTCCGGGTCCTTTGCTAACACGCCATAGTTAGATGATGCTAAGAATGAGCAACCGTGATTATTTCGGGCCCCACTTCCACCACCTTCAATTTTTAATTGGCTGATGTTCATCGTCCCCCCAGCATCAAGCAGATTTATAGATTGCTCAGGAGGTGGGCTATCGGGTGGTCCCACATCATCAAAGCATCTTCCAGGCGAAAACAGATTTTCTTGAAAATCCGATACCATGGGAAATCCCGAAAAAGACTCATCATCATATCCCCCACCTGCCTTACTTTTATGTGATGAAGATCCCGCAGTTCCACCTAAGCCACCTCCGCTATGCTCGTTATTATCAGAATAGTAATTGGGCAATAATATATCGGGGCTCATTATATCCATGCAAGATTGAGGCGATGGCGCAGCCGAATTAGATAATGGGTCGGGTGACGCCGTTTTATATGGAGAGAGCAATAATGGATCCGTAGTAGATATTAACGTAGGATCTGAACTCGACATTAACAGAGGACTCTTGGAGTCATTTAATGCGCAACTCGTCATCGTATCCATGCTCACCTCATCCTTGGGTATCGCAGATCCCGTCATAGTAATCGGAACAGGCATAGGTGAATCTAGTACGCCACCTGTAGCGTTGGCAATTAACGGAAGTGGAAGTGGCTCATCATATCCTTCCAAAACAGAATATTCCATATCCGCAGCGTCTAACCATTGAAGCAAGTCATCAAACAATGGCACAGGATTCAACGGAATACATTCGTCACCAGCTATTGGGGCTAAGTGAGTCAAATCTGCCTGTTCATCCTTCGTAACGATTAGGGTATCATTTACAGGCATCAAAAATCCAGTATCCATGTCCTTCGTACGAGGTGCAAATATTTTTGCTGTGCTGGGCGTAGGCTTACTGAAAAGTGGTCCACTGAATGGGGTTACAATCAAAGGCTCAGCAGCCACAACTTCTTTCTCCACGAGTACCACCGGAATAGGCTCCGGGGTGGCAATATTCTTCTGCAAATTTGTAGATTCCTGTAGAGGCAGCAATTTCTTTTCTGTAAGTGGAGCAGGCGCAGAAACTGGAACGAACGGGATTGATTTGCGTATTGGAATTATAGGCTCATTTGGCTCGCTCATTTGAACATGGCTCACAATCTCATCTTCTTCTTCCACCCCACTACAATAAGAAAAATATTATTTTAGAAATCCCATCATACCACTTCAAAGTTAAAGCGAGGTCGTGTAGTAGCTCCAGAAAAATCCATTACAACTGTCTCTTTCCAATTACGCTAATGACTTGTATTTAACTTTTTATCAGAAAATAGAGGAGAACAAGATGGTTGCTAATGAGCCTTACCTAGTCACAAAATGTATGCAAACAACTGAAGTCGGTTTACCAGCGTTGTTATTGATACTGGTTGCTTGGGTCACTACCCAAATCCAGCCACCTCCTTTTGCCAAGAAGCGTGTGCGCTCTGTAATCGTCTGGCCTTTCGTATACACTGAAATAGGCAAGCAAAAACCATTTTCCCCCTTAGACAACTCTAAATACTCGACATAGTACCGCTAGATATTTTAAAGAAAATATTTTATTCTTACAAGATCGAAATGATTTGGCAATCCCGTCTCCATCACATGCATGATAAAAGTCGAATAAGCTCTTTCCAACAATATTCTCCGTGCTGTATCCCAAGAATTCAGAAATGCTGTAAAATATTTAAAAATCAGTCAGTTTAGTTCTGTTTTAAATATTTCGACATCTTGAATACGATTGATCTCAATTTTCAATTTTAATGCAACACTTTCCAATTTAATTATATTACCTTTCATCCACATATTCAAACTTCATATCGGGCGAATGTTTACTCAAGAATGTTTGCTTATTCAAGGGAATATCCACGTCGGAAGGATGAAGTAACGGCTCACATATGCCCACAAACCATTTCTTTGCTGAGCCTTCATACTCGCTGAAGATACGTCCAAGACATGAGACAACCTAAGAAAGCGTGAAAAACATGGAACATTCATTTCCAAGTCTAATTCTATTCAAATGAGGTTGTTATTCGATGAAATCGATTTAAATCTAGGTGGCAGGCTTTGTCACTGTACCTTGTAATTTGTGCTTCGGTGGTGTACATTACGTCGCCTAGTACTATTTGCACTCTTCATCCGGAACAAAGCAGATTTGGACTCGGTGTTGGAGGCCAATTTCTCGCTGCTCAAGAGCATCTCCTTTACATCCGTTTGGTCGCATGGATGACTAAATTCGAGTATACTTTGGCCCATCACCTCATACTAAAAATAATAGGAGATCATCTATTACATGAGGTGTATGGGGCAATGTGAAATGCGAAAGTAGAAAAGCCGTTTTAGGGTGTGTAAAATTTATTCTTTTAAGATGAATAACCTGAGATAGTCCGAGACAGGTCGCTATTCCTTCTGAAACGTAGATTACATCTCCATCACACGAGCAAACCAGTAAGAAACCAGACAGAGCGCTGTTTGTCAAAGACTCGAACATGTCTTCATCTTTGGTCACGCATTTCTTGGAATTTTGTTCGAAACCATCAACTAATTCGCACACAAACAAAATATTTACTCATAAATACACTATGTTTTTTTTTATCATTTCTCTCCAAAACCCTTTTCAATTTATTTATAATTCTTACTCGTTTCAATCATTTCCTTTAACTTTAGGTCACACAAAGTCAACCTCATCACCGAAGCCTTGTCCAGATTTGCCCTGGAGGACTCCGGGACGGGGAGACTTTGTGAAAGTTCTGTAAAGATTTCCGATTCTTTTCCTCGTCGACATCTTGCCGCAACCTTAGATCGCTCCCTTCTCTTCTCCGTATTTCTTGAGCTACGTTGTGGAGGTGATTGACAGGCCAAAGGTAAATCAGAAAAAAACGGTGGAGCAGGGAGGAAAGATAAATTACAATCCATTATGAAAATATAACTTATCAATTTTGGCAGATTCTCCCTTAAAACTAGAACTTTTGTACTTTTTGTCGTAATTTCTCTGGAATTTTAATTTTTTTTCAAACTAGGTAATCAGGTAATCTTGTCGTATTTTTTACCAACACAATAAATATCACAGCACCATTCAGATTTATCAAAAATCTTATATATTTTCAGTTCATGAAACCGCCCGCAGCCATGAACTTAAAGTTTTAAGGTACTGTCAGCTTAAAGTTTTCAGGACACTTTCACTTTCTCACCTCATTTGAATAAATATTCATACTCGGAATATTTATTATGTTATCATGTCTTTGAATTGTTTTCTGTGCTATAAATGGCCCAGTTAAACTGCGTCATTGTCTTGCGCTACTCTTCTCCAACTTGATCGCTTTTGATTAAATCGCCAAAAGCGAATGATCAATTCAAGCAAAACCGAAAACCAACCACCTCAGATTACAGTAACCAGAGCTTATTAAAAATACAAAATGTTCAGTTATAAAATATTCGCTTCAAGTCCAAACACACAAAGTATCAAAGTATAAAACTCAAAAGCACTTGTGAAATCACGCTATTGTCACTTCTCGTATTTTTGGTAGAGGAGCAATACTTTTTCCACCTCAACCTTTCTCCTCATGACAAAAAAGTTAGTCTGACTGATGCTCTCGACTTTACAGTCCCTTTTCTTTAGCTCAGCTTCGTATCGCTTACTAATCGGTATGCAACACACACACACAATTTTTTTCCATTCTGTAGGAGAAAATCTGTAGCCATTTAAGCATATATCATCTTGCTTTTTTTAGACACTCGATAGCTATAATGTAATATAGTGTAAACGAAACTAACTTACTTAGTTTGATTGCTATTGCTAAATTCACGTTATAGATAGTTTTTTCTTGAATATAGTATAGTAATTACGTTGATATGATCAACAGCAAACCTGTGAGCTGAGCGTTCCTACCTAAACAAACCCGATCTTTTGAATGCATTTACAATACCAATATCTAAATTCGTGTTTACTCACTTGAATTATAGCTAAAAGCACTGACGGTATATTTAACAAAACATGTATGATTCATGTATATACATGATTGCCAAAATATTGTAGCATAAAAATGTGATATAATAATTGTTAAGTATATTATCCATATATGCAACTACGTCTTTAAACAAGTCGACCCAAGAGAGAATATATGCATTGCATACTAAATTAACCTGGCAATAGGCTAAAAGAGATGCGGGATCACTTGACGTGTTTATGCCATCTCTTACACTCTTTCTCGAGTCGAAAATTCCAATACTGCTGAATAATACTTGATGTCACGAAAAACTACAAACTACACACAAGAGTTATTGGAGAGGAGACATAAGACAGATCATTTTTATCTAGGTTTATGAAAATAATCCTGACATGTGTTGTGGTGGTGAAGCAACAAAACAGATTTAAGCACAGAGCCTAAAGAGAATCAGAAAGAATCATCTCTCATAAATAATATATCATATCAGAACCACATTCCTTATACTCTTTCTACTTTTTGATGGCAAAGTAATAAAAATTTACAAAGTAAAATAATAATTACAAATCACTTCTTCCCCTAAAATCTAGACAATGTATACTCCCAGAAAGAATATTAAAAGAAAATATGCATACTTGATTTATAATTGAAACGAAATTGTTATTGAGTATTGGAAATAAAATTGAGTCTGAAATTAATGATGCGAAAATGAATTATGAACAAGAATAAAAAACGTTGATGAACTAATCGAATGTACTGGAAGCTTGGTGTGTGGAATAGTTAAACAAATTATTTATTGGCGAAACCAGTTTGGTGACTGGGCCAAGTTGAGACTAGTTAAATAAAAATCGTAGTTACAACCCCCCGTGATTCTTTAAAAAAAGAAAAATCCGAGATAAGGAAAATAGACAATAATGGAAACTTTGTATTAGAAGACCTCCGTAACTTCTTGTACCTCAGCTCACCCCAGCTTGCTCTAAGAGAACTTTGCAAATTAATTGCGGAGAAAAACCTGCCTGACAATCTCTAAACGCGGTGGAATACTTAATGAGTGCTGTACGTACATTGTTAGTTTTCCATGGATTTAGTGAAGGGGCTAAGGTTGACTATGGCTTGGGACAATAACTTGTTTGTCCTGTACGTAAACATAAATGGTTATGTAAGCTTAAATTTTTCTTGCTTTTTCCAGAATATAAAAATGTTAATAAATATATTTACGCATTATACAAGAACCCAATGATTTGCATTTTATTTGGTTACATAAGCCCCGCAAAAAGAAATATGAAGCAATATAACTTTTCAATCGAATCCACCTACTGACATTTTTAATAATTTTTTTTGCAGGAATGCAGGCCCGACTTGTTTGACAGTTTCAAATAAAGTTTTTACCCGGCTGAGGCTGATTGAGCCTCCGCACCAATTGTAAAACCAGTTTCGTTATTTTTAAATGATGAAACCAGACAAAAGTGTTCCTGAAATAATCGATTTATGCTTTATCATTCTATAAGCGTTTTGCCGGTTTTTGGGCTCCTTTTTCATTTAGCTCATTTGTCAATAATCTCGTTAATCTATTTCTGTCTTTCGGTAACGGTAAACCTTACATCATCACCATTCATTAACATTTATAGTGTGTTTAGTGTTCATATGCAGGAATGCTAGTCGCTAAAATACTACAAGTAGTAAAATTAATTAGGCGAATGCGCATCTATTATCTACTGTTTCGAGCTGTCCCTCAGTCTACCCTCCAAATTCCCCATTCAAGATGATTCAACAGAAACCAGATTGAAGCAGAGGTAACTCAAGCAAACCTACTTTTACTTGTCATTTGCTGCCGTTTTAGGTGTGTAACATGGTACATTTTTAATGAGTTGCAGTATTATATACCCAAACGCTATTAATCTCATTATCTTGATGAGCGCAAATGGGAAAACGAAGCGTGATAGGAGGAGGTTGATTAGTTGATACCTAACAATGAACAAATGCTTTATTCCTTCTTCGGTATCGAGAGTTAGAGAACATAGATTAAAAAAAATACCACACAGTGATAATATTTGTTCTGCCCAATGTAATCGTATTCCAACTATGGCAAACAGTTTGCTGTTCCATTCACGACAAATTCATTATCATATTGTGCTTACACGACACATTCGCCTTCGGTTTCTAATGGCACTCTTACGAATATCTAAAGCTAAACAAATTCTACTTTTATCACTTTATCCTTCCTTGAAATTCAAACGTATAAATTCCATAGGAATGTCTGTTTAGCTGTATTAGAACATTAGAAGAATGGAAATCTTTGCTCTGCATGTATCCTCTTATCCTTACAAATCAATTTTTAAGATGAGCTTAATGAAGTCAAATTATCCGTCTAGAAATATGCTTTGTGAGATATGCCTTCGCAAATATTTCTACCCTTCATTCATAAACAAGAAATAATAATATTTCAGTTAGTGAATTGAATTCTTGTTCTTAAAAGTCAGACGAATAAATTCCTAAAAATGGCTTTTCTCTGTGGAAAAATTGCTAAAATAAGATAATATTCCTTTCATTTCAGTCAAATAGACATCTTATCCCCGCCTGAGCGTCTGGGCTGGCCCAGATTTATTTCCTAGTTAAAGTTTCGAAAAAAATACATGAATGACGCAATAAATCCGCTCGTGTAGCCACTTTATAGCTTCTTCAAGTGTTTTGCATAAGACGCACTAAAAGTTAGGCTGCAATTTAGTAGCATTTTTTTCGCTAACATAATACAGCAACTTTGACCCGCT
>JAANSQ010000123.1:0-40947 GCA_036850885.1 Lepidocyrtinus dapeste
TATTCAGAAGAGTACAAAATGAATTTGAGCAAAATCGGTTGTAAAATTTCAAAGATTTTTTATGCTTAGGAAATAAATTAGCGAAATCCAATTCCTTAGCCATCAATTTTACCAAATAAGTTAGCAGTTAACTTGTTACCAATTGGTTTTTCAAAGTTACCAGTAGTCCCCTTATGTTGCATCAACGTTTTTAAATACTTAAGTATCTCGTACCACATGTCTTTGCAGAATTTTACTTGACGATCTTGAGACTATGACAAAAACCAAAGCATCGAAAGAATTCCTAACAGAAAATTTAAGAAGTGACCCATCAATACAATTCCTCTGATGTAATATCGAAGGAAAGAAACCAGCCGCAGCAACTCAATAATCAAGGCGTCACCGTTGAGCCGTCTCGTCATAAAGAAATTTGTAACTGCCCGTTAAACTTTTGTATTGGGAGATGTAAAGCACGGATTTTTATCTGCGGTTAGACTTCATTATGATTCACGCTCACAAAACCTGATTTCACATGCTTTATGATTTCCGACAGAACCGTTCAGGAACAAGAAAGGCTACAGGTCTCATCTCTCATGGACCCAATACCACACGCACTTTATGTAATACTGACTTGTGCACAAGCTACTTTTCAAAATTGGCAGGTTTCAAATGCCAAAGGGCAGGGAAGCCAAAAAAAAAGAAGTTTTTTTTTGCGTATCTAACAATCAATGTAAGTCTATAGCGGATATTGATGCAAATTTTTGCACTAGTAATGACTTTGCTACTCATATCCTACTACCTCATCTTTTACCCATGTACGCTTAAAGTTTCGAAGCACGACGAACGGGATAAATTCTTCCTTATCATTCTCGACCAAAATCCTATACACATTTTAGAAGCTCATTTGATGCTAATGCGATGCGCAATAATTCATTTCATTGTTCAGTGACTTGTATTCTTATCATTAGATTATCGCTGAGACTGTATGCATGTGTGTGAAAATAGAAAAAAACCTCATTAAACTATTTTTTCCAACGGATTTCTTACTTCTCACTGGGTTAGTCTGGCGAAGCTATTTTTTCCTAGCAATTCATGCATTTCTTCCGAACAAATTTTATTATTACGGGAAATGAAAACTTACACAGAGCTTTAGACAAGAACGACTTCTAAAATATGTAAAGCACAGATTATTTTACGTAAGCGTTCACTGTTCACAAAGATTAGATGGTCTAGATTATAAGGCATTAAATAAATATTCGCTTTGAAAGCGTTCCGTCGGCAAAGATTGTAATGTATTATGGTATACCTAATGAAAAAGCAGTTTGATTTATTTTTCGGTACGAATGATTGGAAATCAGTTAACCGTAAAGAGAAACTGTTCGATCATTCTTGATGCCACATAACGCACAAATGGCATTAGTCTCACCCTCAAGATGAACTACGTAACGAATTGGATGGTTGACTGGGTGCAAAGTTTTAATCTTGTAGGGGTAAAAGACATCAACCTGGGTAAAGACTAAGGATACTGTAATTAAGAAGATGTGTTTTGGTTTTAATTTACCTGACATAGATTTATAAACCTTAATAAAACTTATTTCTCAAATAATTGAAATGTTAATACTAGGCTAACCTTGAACTTGGCATTGGTACATTTTTCTTACAATTATTCAAGAATAAATCACGAATTTTTGGTTTTTTTTAAAATAAGACACGGAGTACTTTTCTTAGATGAGTCTTCAAGATTCAATACCATAATTTGCCATATAAAGTTAAGCAAAGATTTGAATTAAGCGAAGGATAATGGGCGACCTAATTTTTTGTGAGATAAGCCCGGTCACTCCATCGATTGTAATCTTTTGGGCTTCAGCACGACAACTGGCTTTCACAAAAGAACGCAAACTTAAACTCACGAGAAAAACTTTTGAGCTTCTTTTATTACAGTCCGATAATACCAACCGACAATACAGATAGCCACAGGTGGTCGTGTGATTCCTTAAGAAAACATCTTTGAATTGGATATTTTTGAAGTCCTAAAGATTTTGTATTCTTATTAAAGAACCAGTTAAAAGTAAGTCCGATTTAAAAATCGCAATTTTCAAGAATTAAAAAAGCTAGTTGAATTAAAAGAGTTTGAATTTCGCCTAATTTGTAGACGACAAATCGTATTTAGAAGGCAAACAACAAGAAAATATTTAGGTAAAGCGCATCTTTATAACGTTAAAATTACATAGGTAAATCTTGAGGAATTTCTAGACACAAACAAAAAACGGAATAATCTGTTGACTTGCTACTTTACAATGACTGAAGCCTACGCCCAGAGCTGAAATTTTTATTTTTTAAATTCAAACATCAACTTCTATTTCTTGGAAAAATTATCCAAGTGCAAATTCAAAACTTGGAGACGCCTGAATCTTAATTGTACCGTAATTTATTCAGAGTATCAAAACAAGACAAGTATCGAAACAGTTTAATTTTTCCTAAATCTCCACTTTAATCAGGTGAACTATGCATTGCTAAATTGCATAGGTATCATGCAACGGTAATCTGTTGTGATGCTTATTCAGATACCTGCGAATAAAATCAAAAATTTTGCAAGCATACAGCACATCATAGTCTTGCCCGGTTCATTTGCCTTGATTGCATTTTACTCTTGGCGTTTCGCCGAAGTGATTTAAATTGTTTTATGACTGATTCGCTTTTCCATATTACAAAACAAAATTACTTACTGACACACAAAGAGCAAACTGTAAATTAACCGTGAAATTCAATCAAGACGAGTCGATTCTATGGAGCTTCAAGGGCTGCCATGTTCTTTCAAGCACAAACTTTGAAAATAGTAAGCGATTTTAATGATGTGATAAAATCCATTGTTTTCATTTCGGCTATATAACATGCCCATAAAAAACAGGCGTCATCTTCAGATAAAATATATTTCATTGAATGCATCTTCTTCGTTTTGAAAGACAGGTACCATTAGATTCCCTCATTGTTTTGTTCATTACGCCTGAAGAAGAGAAATAAAATCCAGAAAGCTCGTAAAAAACTAGCATGTTTCTCTAGACCTGATTCTAATTTATGAACTAGACTTATTGCACGATAGGTTTTGGCTCAAAACTCACAGTTTTATAGCTCGATTATGATTCTTCGAAATTCCTTACGTTTCAAGATTTAAAAAAATAAGTCGGTCAGAGTCAAGTTAAGATTTATTACTCCTTTCTAAGAAAAAGAAATGGTGCGAAAGAATTACGTTATCATTATTTCATAAGATGAGCGTTATTTTGTTTAGGGTGAAGATTTCAGTTTAGAAAAACACATGTCATGTCATTTTGCCTTGAAAAAATAGAGTAAACTGTGTACATTTGTAAAACTTGACCGAAAGCAGGCTTTGCTTTTAAAAAAATATCTGAACACATATTTTGAAATTTATACTTGAGTTACATAATTCTGCTTCTGCAAAGAAAGAATACCTTTTCTGACAAAAAAATCATGCGAGATGATATAATGATAATGTTCATTAGACCCAACGAAACAAATCATATCACGCATCATCAAGCAGAATCTTTCATTGATTTATGGCTCTAATGTCTGCGCGCTAATGCATACGGTAAAATGTTTTAAGTGCGCATGTTTCGCTACTGAGGTGAATTGAGGAAAGCAAAAAGTGCCCATTTATTTTGTGGCCGTAATAGCTTGACTACATAGTGTCTCCCTGCACATTAAGTGCTAGACTCCTCTCCGATTTTATTGTACAATCTGTAAAAGAAGTGTGCAAATGAAATCAATTTTAATGGAGTAATCGTGAGTAGGCAACTTACATTACTAACGGTGATTCCTACTTCAATCAAGTTGGTGTATTGATGTAAGTAAAACTTTATCTAAGCATTAAGAAAGTATTAATCATGTTTCTAATATGGCTAATTGAATTTGTTTCTGAGCTCTGATGGAATGTACACCTTTAAAACCTGACACATAAAAACTCGTGTGCTCGTGGCAAAAACAGTTTTGCTTCTTTTTATTTATTTCTTTCAGATGATTTGAGAGGGTGGAGGGCTCGTGAAAAGGTATGGGTTCTAGTGTTCGCTTCCTAATTACATTTAGTGGAGCCTCTTAACAAATGCAATCTTAATTAGGCTTGAATCGTGAAACTCCACATGATCCAAAACGTTTTTATTGTTAATTTATTATCTTAATCCAATTATATAAACCTAGTCATTTCGTTCCATCACATCGGGGCAAGATGCAAGACCAACAATAGTCTTTATAATTTTATATGGTCCAACACCTTCTGAAGCTACTTTGTTTGTAATTATTTCAATTTCAATGTACTCAAGTGCGCTTACTGCAAAATGAACTTACAAGAATTGAGATTGAGGATCTCGTAAACCTAGTTCCTGCGATGCATCACCAACAATTAAACAAAAATTTCATCGAGTAGGTGTCCTTTCACGATGAATTCACCGAGATGTAGCGCTCATGAAAGCATGCCTTGCCGAACCAAGTTCAAGTGCACGCAATTTATCAGGGATGTTTTTTCACTCACGAAAAAAACAAGTGTGTTAGTCTTTGGGCAAAAAACTGATTACATAATGAAAGATAAGGAAAGAAGAACATTATTATCAACACAATACCGCCGCATCAACATGATCATCCTAGTCAATAAAAGCCATCCCGATGATGAGCCAAGAACAGAAGACGAACAGTCACGTTATTCGAACACGATGCAATGTTACAGTAACTCTACGCATTAAAACATTATCTATGCGTTAGGTAAGCCTCTTGCAAAATACTAGTAGGAGTAAGGAGCATGAGATAATGAGTTTTTATACTTACTCCGTCTGTTTACAATTTTTTCAGTGATGATGTTCTCTATTACGTAGTTTTAATACGGAGATAGATTAATAGCTATAGCTTAGGGGAGAGCATAATGATGATAAGATGACCATGACTTACTGACTGAGCACGTTCTGAAGAAACTCGTCTTCAAGTGGTCCGCTGACACAGAGAAAAGGAACGGAACATTATGCTCTTTAGTTTTCAAATTAAGCCAAACAGCATGAGCCATGTCTCCTAGAAAATATGAATGAAGGGAAGAGACGGACATGACCGGACGTTAATGAAGTACAAAGCATAAAGGATTAGTTTTGGCTTACTATTTTCACGAAAAAATAGGTGTTACCAGTTTGCTACTGCATAATGTTGGTATGAGTTTTTCCTACTGAATAGCATTTTTACACGCTCCTTAAAAGCTTGTACTCTCGTAAATAACGTGCAATTATAAAGTGTGTTAATGTGATGTGATGACGGGTGTGGCATTCAAAGCATTTTTTCGGGAAAAGGTGTCACGCATTTTTATGGCGCTTTTAGTATCGCAATTAGGTTACATAAAAATAAACGCATATGGCTCACTTCAATTTTTTTCATTGTCATTCGGAAGGCGCTTTTTGTTAGAAACTTGAATACGGACGGGAAATTAGATCATAGTAAATCTACAAAAGCTGAAACTAGCCAGATTAGCAGTTTACCTGCCGCATATTATCTACACTTGAGTTCTCCCGAAATTTTTTTGTAAAAAAGATAAATATTTACACTTCATTTTTACATTCTAGAATTTTGTTATGTAAGCATTGTCCATTGTCTTGTCTACCAACGCCTGTCAAGTAACGTTCATATGTTATCATTAGTCAGTGTTTTAAAGGATGGGTCGTTTCTTGCCTGCTCGTCTTGACTATGTACTGCATTCTCATCCACTCCAAGTTTTTAATCAGCAGTTATTTTCCCTTAACTCTGATAATGCCATAGGTATAGATAAATATTCATAAATTCTTTACTTTTTCCTGAACCCTTACTTTTCCTCGATGGATAAGACTTGCCAGGTTGAGATTCGCCTCAGGCATTTATGATAATGTTCGCATAATATGGTTCAAACGTTTAACTTAAAACTTACTATTTACCTAACTACGAAAGGTACCTATTAAATAGCCATAGTTGCAAGTATCCTGTAAAAAAGGCATACGGAAGAAAGGTAGAATCAACCATCGACATGATATTTGATCAAATAGTGGAATCGCAACAAATTTTTTCTCATAATTTAAAATACATTGGTTTGCCATATTGTCAATACTCAAAGTTTCTGTTTACACTTGAATGCTTCCCCTACACTTAAATTAGATAACGTATAAAGTATCCACATTTGTACACACCAAAGTTGAGCTTGAGCAAATGCCTCAACATTATAGTCATTAGAGTAAGTCAATGGTGGATCTGAAGGAACAAGGTGGGAAAATAATTTCTAGTTTTAATGAGTAATCACTATGGTAAAATGTAATTTAGTAAAATCCGGAAAAATTCAATCCTCTTAGGCCTCAATTTACGTTCATTGTGGCTAATATATAAGACGCTTCTTTTGTTTAGGTTTACATTTGGAGTAATTTAGAAGTTCAATGATTTCCTCTAAAAAACTAAGAAAAAACTCAAAGCGTCATAATAGCAATAGAGCAAAAAAGTTGTTTTCATGGTCAAAGTAAAAGGAAGTGGGAGCTGAATGAGGACTCTAGTGACACAAAGAGAACGAAAACGTGATTTCCCTTGATTTTTTTGCACTTTTTTACTTTGAATATTATACCAATTAATTACGTTTGCTTTTCCGGTGATTTAGCTTACTTTACAAAGATTCAAATTTTTTACTGACACTAATGCAATTGCATTCATGATAATTAGGTCAATGTAATAATGGTATAAAGACATCTTGATGTTTTTATGTCGCAGGGCTCACCGGCGTTATGTCAAGTAAACACGCGTTAAATCACGTTTTCATTTTTTATGTACCTGAACACTATAATTGCTCGCGCATGATTGTTGTTACATTGATAAGTTCACAGGGAACGTGTGTCAAATACACTTAGTTTTATTGCTTGTTTCGATGTTTTACAATAGACGTAGGTAATTTTTTCATGAACGCCTTCCTACAAATAAAAAGTATTATTCGGTTTGTCCGATTGTACGTGCACTTCCTAACCTAATTTATAAGTCTAATTTCAATTAGACATTCTTCAAGGATGCAATACAAGCGTCTTGAACCATGAGTGCATTTTTATTAGCTTTTGTTTGATAATCAGGAATACCTTCAGCTAGAAAATATTATTGCCCTCGATTTTCAAAGTGCAATCAGGGAATTAATGATATTGAAAATATTGAGCTAAAATACTGCCTCAGGAAATACTACTACTTGCAATCAATAACGTTATTCCTCCTCCAAATTCACTTAAGATGAACGGCCCAAGAAATATGGAGTGCATATGCCAGAGTGCCATTTTAAATTAGGAATTCTTCACGTTTTTAGATTTAATTTGAAATAAACTTAGCCAGAAGCAAATATAAACTGAACCCTTCACGATATTTCCACTAATCACGAAAACTTGAAACAAAAATGTTTCCAAAGCATTTTTTGGTCATGTTTTATTACAATCATTCTGAAAGCAAATTAAAATATATAAAGTAAAAAAGAAAGCAAACGATTTATAAAAGTTCAAGCTTCGAATCCTGTACGTGAGAATCACTTTTTTCCATGACAACTCACCGGATATGCAGACCACGAAAATGTGCAATCATCCAGGAGTCATGAACTTTAATTTTTTTGGTACTTAAAGAGCATTTCCCTCATTTTCCTACGAACATTGAGGATACATGGCCAACTTTAATATTAAGTATGTAATAATTACGTAAGCTTTTGAAAAACGTCATTAACACCACCGTAGACATTTAGCTTGCATGCAAAGCTCGAACAGGTCTTTATTTTCTTTAAATACTGAGAAGCTCTCCCCATGATCCTTTATTTTTAAGAAATTATTTAAAACCCACGGCTCAGTGAATGCACACTTAACCCTAAACACAATAAATGTGCGAACATTCTCAAGTGTGTTAATTATTTTGTCACGAGTCAGAAATTGGTTCGTCTTCACGGGAAAAAATTAAGGCCATACGTGCAATTATCTTTCTTTTAATCGCATACGAATTAAGGGCATTTAATATCAAAAGCCATTCCAACTTTGCAGTTTGTATTGTAGGTATGGTGACTAGACTTTAGACGTGCAAATTGTCTAATGCAAAGTAAGTACAGTTTTCATTGTTCCGTACCCTAAAACCTACAACAGTCGAAAAGCCCGTAAAATGGATCAAAACAACGGCTTTTGACATTTTTCTCATGGGTTTACTCCCATGACATCACACATCTACACGCTCTCTCTTCAGCCGCTCTGGCACGTAAAAAGTAGTTTATTCTTTCAGTTATTCGCAAAAAAATGTCAAATAATTTTCTTCTACATTTGTCACTTGTCTCTTCCGAAATGGATTCTTAAAAGCATAAACAATTATGACTACGGTACCTGAAATGCAAAAATAAAGTGACAACAATCTAATGAAAAACATTTGTGAAATGACCAAACTTTTCTGTCAAAATGAAAATATTATTTTGCTAGAAGATTCCCATACAAGATGTAAATTAAGTGTGATGATCTTGTAGATTTAGATTAACAAAAGGAGTTTAAATCTAAAATACGCATAATTCAAGTGTAGAAAAAACGCCTTATATTTATATACGGTCCGCATGAAAATCAGAATACTTTTTATGAGAATCAAATTACTGAAGCGATGATGTCTTACTTTTCTCATTCTATTCAAATTTAGAATACAAAACGTTCTGCAGATTCCTTTTTCTGTGAAAAATTTAATATGGTTTTTCGGGAAGAATGGGTGCACGCACGACCTGCTGGTGTGATGTTTTTTCTGACGGTTGCTTTAGCTGTGCAAAAGTGTGTCACTTTTCTTTGTCGTAGAATTTAAAGAAATCGCATGATAAACGCGTTTGATTTAGCCATTAAATGTTTAAAAAATAAGCAAACAAAAGTCATCTTTGTATTGGCACTGTTTTGTGATTATTTCAAAAATATGTCGGATGGGGTGCAGAATATAATACATAATCACAATTTATTTTATGAGTGTGGCCAATGCAGAGTGACAGGAAAAGGTGAAAATATAGGCATTCAAGAAAACGCTAAATACCATAATACGAAACAGCTACGAAAATCTACCCGGCTCTTTTATACTGCGCCCTTAGGCGAAATTTAGCTTTGCTTTCGTGCACGAAAAAGACAGCCCATCCTCAAATAAACTTTGTTAGATCATCTTATAAACTATCCTACTTTGTAGGCTTTATCCTAATGCAACCGATTATGTACCTAATTCATGAGTTTAAGTACTTTTTGAATTATTCAAACGTAAGCATTTTAAATGTGGCTTATGACATCTAAGAACGCCTGTAAGCTAGGCTCTAAGTCAAATAACAAACTCTTTTCAATTTTCTGAATGTTTTTAATGGATAAATTTTCCTCATGAGCCCGTGAACTTTGGTTCACGCTTTTGAGTTGATACATTCCAACCTCTGACATTTGAACTTCGTTAATGATCTTCAAAACCTAACGAACTTTTATGGGGTTGAAAGAGATTTTCAGGGATTACAAATATTTAGGCCGCGTTGTTTACATACAACCAACAGTGAAAATTAGCTTACACAATAGGATTAGCAATTACATAGCTTTAGAAAAGCATTATAACGTCAAAAAACTAATAAAAATGCTTACCCGAAAAATCTTCTCCAGCTGCCTTTTTTACCGGCTATTTTCTCAGAAAAGAAAACAGCTCAATTCGGTCCAAAAATCGACAAGAAATTCTGCACGAAAAAGGTGACAGAGACTTCAAGTTTGATTTACCTTGTTCACTTAACCCGGCAAATTTTAAATTGTGTATAAACTTCATTCACAGCATACGACTTGCTAAAGCGGCCTTGTGTCTTTCCACTATAAAACGTATTTGACTTGTGAGCAAAATCCAAACTAGTTTATATTTTCTCCCAACAAGT
This sequence comes from Lepidocyrtinus dapeste, assembly GCA_036850885.1. Lineage (NCBI taxonomy): Eukaryota > Metazoa > Arthropoda > Collembola > Entomobryomorpha > Entomobryidae > Lepidocyrtinus > Lepidocyrtinus dapeste. Next base: position 9,893 of record JAANSQ010000123.1, read on the forward strand.
TTCTATTTTTTTCTCAGGGACACTTTCATTTAACAAGAAACCGCACAACATGTTCAGAAATTTGGACAATTTGAGCCAGTCAATTTTTCTTATTTCCTTCCTCAAAAGCGTCTATTTTCTTAGGTAGTGTCTATTTGTAGTTAGCAATTTCTAATCTGTCCAAATACCGTGGTTCTCATCCCATGACAAACACGACACAATATTTTCCCTTCGGTATAAAAAACAACTGTCAATTTTTCCTTTTCTCCTTCATAAAAAAAATTATAAATGGGAATAATAATGAAAAGTTATTTTCCACTGTGTGAGCAACAACGCGAGGAAAACAGTTGAGTGTTTATGAAAGAATAGGTAGATCAGCTATAGGCACTGTTGCATCTAACAATAATGATAAAAACAGTACGGAATTATAGAAAAAATATCCAAGATGAACTGCAACTAAAAAAATCTAAAGTAGAGGCACTGTGTGACGAGCTAAAGATAATAGTAACTTTTTCTAAACATTTTTTCCTCTCCTCGCCTGTCTACTACAGCAACCACGTTTAGCACATGAGATGATAAATACGCGATTTACTGCTATATGACTTGTTTCTTATTAGATGATAGGAAGAAACTTTGCTCGCGATATTCTTTGAAACTTTTTTTTACGTAAACTGAAAAAGTAAGATTCAAGGGCGAAGGGGAGTTCTTCAAGCCGAACTGGTACGTTTTGAAACACTAGAAGGAATAAAAATTGGTAACGTTTTAGTCTTATTTTTGCGTATCAAAAAAAGCAGCCAAGCTTTTAAGCTTCCTTTTTTGAAAATTGCAGGCGCAGACGTGCCACGTACGGATTCAACAACGGTTGCCTCGCAAATGTAACATTTTCATGGCACTCCGACTCAAGTTATATGAACCATGGCCATGGGAATGGGAAGAGCCTAGAGCTTTTTTCTGTAGCGATAGATGATCACGACGCGATATGGCTTAACAAAGTACGAATTGTTTAGGTTTGGATTCTTTGTTCAATCCGAGAAATGCATTGGGATTGTATGGATGCTGCAGCGTTCAAAAAAGGTATTAATAGGGTTATAGGTACAGTGCGTAAACTAAATGCGGGGTAAACGTTAAGAGTTGAAACAAAACTGCCTATATGTTGATTAACCATGCTGGTACTCAAGGTAAACTAGCGCGCAGCATTTTTTACGGCTTTAATTTCTTTTTCTTACCTACATTTTATACAGCTGTAATAGCTTATGCAGGCATGAGTGAGCGCTAACTATAACCACATATTTACACATTTACGTTACATTAATAAATTACGTTATGTACATTAACATTACAGGTAATTTGCAAATGGTAAAAGTTATAATGTTGGACGGATTAAAAATTTTTAAATAAGCTTTTAACGTTTTAACCCTATCTTACGGACAATGGGGAGGGGATGTTAACATAACATGCTTGCATTCTATTTTTACTTAAGGGGATGCGATGTGAACGAGGAACATGACGGAGGATGTATTATTTTATTATAGTTGCATGATCCTATTATTATTGTTATCAATAAAAAAGTAGATTACACATGAGGCATATAGGCAACCTATATCCAAAGTACTGAGGCGCATTGTTAATACGAATTTCAATGGCAAGGGCTTCTTCTTTTGAAGAGAATTGCTGAAGAGAAAAATACGAATGAGCGATGTAAGATTATGATGATACAAAAAAGACCCGTTAGCTATCTCATAAGAAAATACGGCAAGTTCTCCGCTTCTTCGGGTTTAATATGCGTTGTGTTCCTTGTAAACCTATTCTTCCCTAGATTCAGTGCCACTGTTCCTTAAATCATAAAAGTACGGAATTCATACGCTTACTATTTTTCTCAAGAAGATACACATGCTTGAATTATAATTTTGAATTCTTCTATTTAGTTCTACGCAACTTAACACGTGCATGATGCATAGGCTACGCAAACATGGCAAATATTGCGGGTAATTGAATATTATGATGGGAGATGTTAAACATGCAACACGGAGGACGACGCATTGTCATTAAAATTTAGATTATAACAATTGCTGTCAGTGCAGTAATTGAGTGTACTAGGGAATTGCAGGTATTTACATAAAACATTTTGAATAGCATAATACGGGGAGCTTACGAATCTCAGGTAATTTTATGCTACACCCAATTAATCATAGTAATTGCAATGTAGGCCCAGGTTGTGGTATACTGGTAATAATGACAAGTTATAGTCTCTAGTTTTTTGTGATCGGTATGAACAATAAAGTCATATAGCTCGGCTTTTAAAGTCGAGTATTGCATGAAGTGTTTGTATAAAATGACAAACTTTTCTTTTAAACGAGAAAAAGTCATTAGGAATATGAAACCTTGATTTAATCCTTAATGTCCATCCAAATGAAATAATGCCCGCGTGAAGTAAAGTCATAAAATGAGAAACAAACAATGTTTAGTAAAACAATAAAATAACTGTAGTGCTTATTTGGCTTTCAGTCATCAAGAAAGAAAGGAGTTTACGCTTATGTAGTATTGTCAGCAAGTACCACTTTTCTCGGATTTTCATTGTTGTAGGACGAGCTTTTTTATGGTTATTTAATTTTTAAAATATGACATTATTAAAGGAACGGATATAGGAAATGGAGATCGTTTCTGGGAAGAGAATTACGTACTAAAAAAGAGGAGGAAGGTGGTCATTAATATTCTTGATAAATGCTTCGCACAACAATGTAAACATGATCCAATTATTACCAGTAATTATCTTTGTTTTGGCTTTGGCGGTCTGTTATTTTGCGAAAAAGTTTAATTGTGTTGATTATTTTATAAATAAAAATGTGAACAGTCTATTCTTTCCGTTGTTGTTGGAGTCTAGTGATGCGGAAGTGGTTTACATCTGGTGCCATTTTTCGATTCATGTGTCTCGTCCCCATTTTATTTTCCGGTGTTTTCTTCGTCTGTTTTTGAAAATTGTAGGAAATGCCCTAGCAAAATAATAATTAAACGTTGGACTTGCATGGGGATAATTTAAAGTGCAATCATTTCATTATCTCAGCATCTTATGTCACAACCCATAATTCGCAAGTCATAATGTATCAGATTATGAGTATTTTACTGTTACTTCTTGTACTTTTCGGGTTAACTAATTGTAAGTACAGGTGAATTGGGACCACCATCTCTTGGCTGACCTCTTACAAGTTTACCAATCAAAAAATCTAAATATAGTTTCGCAATTTGAGTAAACCGATAACAATCAATGGAAATTTGGGGTAAGACGAGAATCGCATAGAATCCTGTTTTGATCAGTCAATATTTTTTTTCACCGTTTTTACTATTCCATCTGTAGCATTCATTTTACCGTTACACTTTCCCCTTAAATTTTAGCCATCATTCATCTTATTTTTTCATCTCTTTCATCCTATATTCCCTCCTCTCATTAGGCTCACACAAATAGAATCAGTGAAATACGGTACCTGCTGCACACTTCTGATTTTTGTGAACCTAATTCCCTTTGAAAATCCCTACGAGCGATTTGTCTAATCATAATGAGAAGTGTAATTTGTACCACTAACCATCTTTCATCGTTTCAACAGAAAGTGTTTTTCTGAAGGGGAGAAAATAAGAGCAAAAATCCATCCCCGATATGAATGAAATGTAGAGCCCGAGAATCTTGTCAAGCTTCATCTCATCATTTACGTGTAACGTTATAAAAATGAAATTAGCTTTGATTACTTACTTTAAATAAGCTACGATCATATCAAGAATTATGATAATGAACATGGTTTCTTGAAAACTCCCCTTGCAATCCCTCCTAATCATGCCAACAGAAGATTGCACCAACTCCGTATCCACATCATTAACATAACAAAAGCACATTCACTCGGTGGAGTTTCCTCTTTGAAAACGAAAAGAAACGAAATGAGGTTGCCGAAAACAAATGCGTCCCACTTTAAACTCTCTTCATGATAGGGTAATAAACTATTATAGTTAAATATTTTACAACCATCGCATCATGAGTTCTTAAGTCCTTTACATTTTTTCACTGATTAACACCAGGCAATACATAAAGAATACATAATCAGTTCACCCGGGAATGAGCACATGCGAAGTAAAATCGAGGTTCGCTGATTACAAATGCTCTTGGTTTGTAACGGCGATCCTGAAAAAGAATGCGTCGTAAAAAAGCGAATGAGGATTTCTAGAATCACATCACATCAACATGTCAATATAATTATCGCAGATAGGAGAGCACAAAAGAAAGTATTTTTTTTGCAACATTGATTTGATACTTGGAGTCCTTTCCCTTTGAAGTTTTTTTAAAAGTGCATCAGCTTTAAAAAAAAAGTAGCTACCTTCACTTGAACATCAGTATCTTCAGAAATGTCAGAGATGGTTTGGTATGTGAATTGTAATATTTTTACAAATAGCCTTGTTAAAACTCATATGCAATTCTAAAGTGCTTTCTAGGGCTTCAGTTCCCTCTTCCGCTCTAGCCATTTCCCATAGTCATGGTTCTTAACATTCATAAAGTATTTTACTTAATAGCTTAGTTTAGCTCAGGTGGCGTCCTTAATACAAGAGTACTCAATGTCATAAAGAAAGGAGGCAATGAATACATCAAATTTTTTCACATCTTCAGACACTCTAATCGCTAAAAAGGCTAATATTTTTTCGTGTGAACAAATAAAAATAGTAGATTCTTTCACTCTGTGTGCGGTTTCAGTTTATCTGACCATTATCAATATGATCAAAGCTTGCTTCGCCATATCATCAATTTCCTTTTATATTTCTAGGACAATATTAGAAAATGAGGGGCAACCTAGCGTGAAGTTCTTTTGAAAGAGGCGATCGAAAAAGATATGCTTGTAGGGACCATTCTCATATATGTGTACATTCAAGCATGGAAATGATTTGACAATGAAACCAAGTCAATTACATCACGCACTAAAGAAGCCGAAAAAAATGTCAAATTATCGATTTTCTTTTTACACTACCACCTTCGTGATTATCTATTCTGCAATCTCATCCTTTTCATGTACTTTTCTCGATGTGGGACCAATACTAAAAAGAAAACGTTTTGAAAAGTGCCAAAATAAAGACTCATTTAAAATGAATGATCTTTTCTATCTTGTAAAAAATTGAAGGGAAGAATGAAGTATGTAGTCCTACAAATCAGAACTTGAAGGAAGTATTTTTGCAAACAATGTAGCGTATTGCATGGCATGCTACAATCTCATCAAGAAAAAAGACCAGCATGTAGGGTAATTTTTGCAGACATCAATCCCAATTCTTGTACACGGACCGAAAAATTTCATTACATCCGTCTCCGTCCTAAGGAATGGGGAACAAGAAGAAAAATTGAGAACAAAAGAAACAAACGCGAAATAATGATGGTCCACTTTTACTACATTGTAAAATGACTGCGCAAATAAAATCATCATAAAGTACAGAACAACTAGCTCAGTGCTATCTGAAAATTGCAATGTTCAAAATGAATGACAGTTTTGACTTGATTTTTCTAGATAAACTACGGAAATGACAATTTATTAGAAGAATGAGTTTTCTATAGAAAAAACTGACAAAAAAGCTTCCTCTATGCAATTCCCAAACAGAACATGAATCAAACAATGTGCAAGGCAGTGTCAGTGTTATCATGAAAGTCAAGTTAAGTTCGATAAAATGTAGGCTATAAGTAAAGGCGTCAAGTCAATCTAAACGATAGTATTGTACTCTCAAAAACGCAGTTCACAGGAAAGAAAAAGGAAGAAAAAAAGGAAAAAGTGCACAATCAGCGGAAAAAACTTTACTTTTCCTTCTGAATGAAAAGTAAACAACTAGGATTTCGATCTTGTCACGATTATCAGTAGGACTCACGTCAAATTATCTAGTGTAGGGCTTTTTTAATATTATGAACTACACATTACTCCCAATGACCTAGACATAGACCTCGTAACATACATTGCATCGGCGAAATTCCCTAGATTACAATACAATTACAATATCGTTCAAGATTCAAATTGACATTTTTGTTCTCAGCTAACAAGATTTTTTCAGACTGTAACGTCTCTTGTAACAGTTGTAACTACTCCTTAGATTCACGCGTGTATGTCCTCTTCCGCTTTTTATCAGTTCACAATTGATCGTGAGGAATTGAAAGTATTACATAGGAACAGCAACAGCCAGTGTACCATAAAAAGTGCAAAAGCTCAGGTGAGATGAAATGAGATGCTGTGAATGCAAACGTTTCACCTTTTTTTAACTAGATTCCGTAAGTAAATACATCCGTTCTTCCTAAAGAATTGAAGGGGATGGGAAAATGGTAAATGCAAAATGGTACGTTCTATATCCGTGAATTGATAAGCACTTTTATGGCTTAGGGGCGAAACGCGAAAGGAAAAGAATTGAAGGTAGTACCTGGTGCAAATGAAAAATTCATGAGAGGACAAACAATTCAGATAAAAAACGGAAAACGAGAAATGCCCTATAATAACTGGCTGCAGTGGGACTTGATGCGTGTTTTTCAAAGTTGGTCATTTCCTTCACTCCTTCTTCCTTTCTAAGGTTTTTAAATATTACTCTAAAAATTAAATTATACATACACATATCTACATAACGTAATCAAAAAATGCATAAGAAACGAGTATGAAAGAGGCTCTGCAATCTTGAATGGTGCAATTGAAGAAGAGCTAACCTAGAATTAATTGGTGTGGAAAGTGTGGTAATAATATTTTGTAGAATCTGTATGGGATTTTAATCTTAGATGAGATAAAATAGAAGAAGTTTTTTTTGTTAAATGTGTAGATGCTGCATAGGTAAACCTACATAATATCCTTATCAACTTTATTAGAACTTTTTTATCGTACTCAAAGTATACACAAATCATAGTAACACATTACTGCGCTATGATTAACCAACAATCGTTAAAGCTGTCTTCCTTCCTATAATTAAATTTTGATCACTTCATAAAACCACCATACCTACCTAATTGGATGGGATTAGCAAATATACAAGTCTCTAAAAGCTATACACGACACTACGTATGACCTACATATTTTATATGCATTAAGTATCTCCTGAATGAGTCTCCTTTAAATTTAACTGCGGAATATTAAAAGATTTTTTAATTACAATTTGTTTGATTCACAGATTGCTACTGGAGTAGGATTCTGATATTTGGAGGTAGGGCTTCTAAAATAACTTCTTTCTGGAGAGGAATCGCACTTCAATAAATGATGCGTTAAGCTTCCTTCTTCAGCCTTCCATTTTAAGATAGGACGATATTATTCAGGCTTCGGGCGTTTGCCATATTCGCATTACCCATGTGTCTAAATGACTTACTTATTTGAATGCCAACAAAGGAAGGTGAGAAAAAAATAACTGTGTCAAATTTCCCCTAGGCCTTTCTGAAAGAAAGGACATGTAAGGAAAAGTAAAGTAATTAAATAGAAAAGAAAAATGTATCTGTTTATTTTCTTTTAACAAGGTTACACATTGATTTCTTTCAACAGTAAGTACAACAATCAAAACCAATACACAGTCAAGTATAATACAGGGTATTCTAACAGATGAAGACCTAGAATTAATACAGCAACAAAATGAATCATCAAGCAAAAAGCAAACACTTGAGTCCAGTTACAATAGGTAAGCCAAGAAGAGAAAGAAAACTAGAACTACTACTATAATAATTAATTTCTTACTAATGAAGATTAAATAGTAAATATTTTAAGTTTTACAATTAAAATACATGAAATAAGAGACTAGGATGGATACAGTTGAACTTCTCCATAGTACGGGCTTCGGAAGTAGGAAATTTCAGTTTGAAATTCACTTTTACTTTACTACAATTACACATTTTATTCCTATAGGGTAGATTTAGTAGAATATTTATAGCCTTATAAAGTTCTTAATAGGCTTATCCTCATAAATATTTGAAAGGCACTGGTAACCTAAAACGCTACCCTAAACCCTAAACCCTAAACAGATTTGACATTTTTAAATTCTAAGTAGCTGGTAACTTTCAAATCTTTTGCTTTCATAAGTTTGGACCGCGTTTTAGTTTAGACATTACCTGCTTATTAAACTGACCGCTAATGTGCTAAACGACCCAACAACATTAACTGCATTTGTATGCCTATTCTTTTTATGCAATGAAAAAATTACACTACCAATTAAGATTGTACGCGTCAGGATTACAACACCCTACCTTATTATGATTTTGGCCTTCTTAAAGTTACAAGTTTACGCTTGGTTTTTTGGTTTAGTCTTTCCGGGTAAAAAATCTCTTAATCAGCTATTAATTGTAAATATAGTGAGTAACAAGAATGCGCTAGACATTCTCTAAGGGCAATAAGCTTATCGACTATTTTACTGTTTGCATTAATGGCACATGCTAAGCTGCATGACGTAGGGAGGGGTGCCTTTGACAATTTTAATTATTTAATGAATTACCTTATTAATAATGTAATTATGTCTTGTTGAATTAGTTGAGATTTCCTGAATTTATACCCTCATTTTTGTAAACGCCAAAGCCTCTGATTGGATCTTGCATTAATCTCATTCCGTTTGTTTATTACGCCCGAGTACCGTACGATAAGTACAAAGAACCAACGCCGCTGGATGCAATCAGGAGGAAAGAACACCAGAATGTTAAGTACCCGAAAATTCCTCGGAAAACCGTGGCATTGAACACCTGAAGTTTTTTAAAATAAGTGTATTAAGTTTTTATTAAGTTTTAAACAAATCAGATGTATAAAATGCATATGCAATTATAATCAACTTACAACTTTAAGGGACGCCAGTGCGATGGTGAAATGCTGAGCTGCAGGCAACACCTCATCAGTATCAGGCAATATGGGCTGGAAAGCTGGAGTGGTTCCTTCAGTCACGCTAGCGCTTTCACCCTTTGTCAATCCCCCAAACCAAGCTCCTTCACCTAAAAACATATTGAGATTACTTGAATTTTTAAGTTATTTCTGAAAGCCGAGGACCAAACAAGCTAAGACTTCACAAATATCTCTAGTGATAACTTACTACTAAAGATTTCAATGGGGGTTCAAGTTAAACATTGATTACTAATCATTAAAATCTAAACCTTGAAGCTTTGACCTAAAACAAGTTTTGTTTCATTAGGTTTCGATCATCCAGTATGTAAATGAAGGTAAGTTGGGGGCAATGTGAGAAAACCGAGACCAAGCGTGAAACCTCTTTGAAAATTAGCTAAAAATTTTCGATACTTTTAACCCTAATTAACGCAAATTAAATACGACTTACCCAACGTTTTGTACATGAAGCAACAATGAAGGCATATAAGGCACGGCGCTACATATTGCACTGCAACGATGCAGAGGTAATAAAAAATTCCAGCAACCTGGAGAAATAGAACATAATGACATTAAAAGTTTGCCTTTTCTTGAAATTAGATAAACGATTTGGATAATTGTGAGGAGTCAACTTACTTTCTTTTGGAGATCAGTATTGAGAATTCTACCAGCTTCGTTTCGCTGTTCGATAAGTTTATCTTGAGCTATGTTAAGGAAAGACTGCAGAAAGAATGGCATCACGGCCAATCTTAGAACAACCATTATTACAACAAGAGCTATCCTAAAGCTGTCATAAGCATCATCAGACATTCTGTCGATAAAAACCAAAAATACTTAAATTTAATATGAGATATATGAATATCGGAAAATTTCACTTTCAGTGTTTTCTTACAAAGCTTCCTGAGATCTACCAAGGGGTTTTGCCAAAATATCTCTACCCAAGGGTCGAATCCACGATATTGTCAATATCAGAGGTAATATGAATGCCACATTTAATAAAACTTTAACAACTCTTCTTCCTTCACAGCATCTGCATAAAAAGGTAAATAATTTCGCATAATTACAATATAATTACAATTGCCGTCAGTTAAAAATGAAAACAATCCGATTAAAAAAACTGAGCATTTACCTTAAACTATCATAAAACATTTTACTCACGCGAAGTCCAGGAAAAGTAAACAAAACTCCAAGGAAAGCACTAAAAACTGCCATTGAAAACTTGATGATCAGTTTTGATGCGGGTCCACTAGGAATTAAAAGTAGCGCATTATTTCGAATTAACATAGCTGTTAAGGTGTTTTATCCTTAAGTAAATTAATTTGATAACCTACGTAGAAGGCAAGCCTTGAGCTTTTAGAAATTCGGAGGCACGAGTATGAAAACTATCATAGGCAGAGTCAAGGCCAACTTCCAAATTCTTTTCGTCAACGATTAAAACCATCATAGCTGCTAAAAGGTAAACTCCACCCATGCACATACACAAAGCTCGTTCACCCATCAACTCATCCCCCCGGAAGTAGACCTTGGTCACAGACACCAGAACTTTTCTACAACCAACCAAATTAAATATTTTGTTAAATTAAAATGGCAAATTAAAGTTAACATGCATTCTAACAAATATTGAAATATAAAACAAACTTCTTACATGCACCATAATAGCGTAAGCACACACCAGTATACCGACAAATTTAGTTCATTATCTGGACTTGCGAGGTAGTAATAAATCTAGAAACAAGTGAAAACCAAGTTGCTAATTCAGCGTGGCAAACTCAATTAATATTTGAATGATTGTTGTAAGTCACCCCGTCCCTAGACTTACCTCAGTTGCAATGTAAACGATGGTGGCATAAATGGTATAATCCAACACAGATTGGTACTAAAACAAAGCAGCCATTATATAAGACTGAATTAAATATATTTTAACTATTTACTGATTAATTAAGGAGTGGGAAATACCTCTGGGTAATATCTTAAATTCATCACTTCTGCAGGACCAACCCTGACCGAGTCGAGCTAAATTGACAAGTAGGGATAGGGATCACGCCACGATAAATGCAATAAGATTCAATTTTCAATGACTTTTTTGGAACAAAGTCGTAGTATTATAAAGACAAACCTGAATGTCCAAGTCTCTTGGAACGTGAAAGGTATTAGGGTTTTTGTAATCTTGGTTCTTCCCCTTTCCTTTCCCCTTCCCTATCATGTCTTTAGGCACACCGGCTAGTTCTCTTAATTCATCATCCGTGGGATGTAAATACCGAATGAGTCTATAGGTTAAAAAATAAAACAATAATTTATAATGAATAATTAATTTTACATTAATTAAATAATGAAAGTTACGATTTACCCGGTGCCACACAATAAGTATCTCGCCAAAGATAGTTTGGCTCCGAACTTGGAAATTATACTAGCCATAATCATGGAAATTGCTAGCTGGACTCCAAACACCGCCTAAAAGATCATAATAAGGCTTTTACGGTTGCCAATCTCAAGGGAGAGGCAAATAAAAATATATATAAAATTATTTTACCATTTTGTTGAACTAAGCTTGACACGGATTCCACAGAATACACAGACGCGACTGGTTTACGGACGGAAAGGGTCCACGAAACGGAATAAACCAACTACTTCCTAACTAACTTCCTTCACTTGACTACTATCAGCCCCAGTGAGTAAATAAATTAATGGTTAACAATTTCATCCGATTCTCTCGTTTGCTTCATGCATACAATATTAAAATTTTAACTTTAAAATATTACTGCGAATCTAATTGAAAACTTAAGATAACTTTTTTAAGCTATGATTTTTGACCCAGACCGGCGAGATAAATTTGTGGAATTAAATTATAAAGTCAGGCACTCGTCGAACTAAACTGATTCACCGAATCTATAATATGCCGACCAGTCACTAATTAATTATTCTATTAATTGAAGTCGAGCTCAACTTGTAGCTTCTATTTAGCATTCCATTATTGTTAAAACATTAAAAACACGTGAAAATGTTTACGATATCTATTACTCACGAAACCATTCAGCAATTTTTGTTTAGTTTTCCTTTGCACACGTAAACCCAAATAGTGCATTTTTGTTTTGGCATCTTTTTCATTCGTTGTCCTCTTCTCGTTCTCATTCTAATTGTGTAGTAAACACTTTCAAGTTTCAGACAATCATGGCGAAGAATAGGATAGGAGGATTGGAGGATATACCCTAGATTGCAGATGGCTATCCTTCTATGCTCTTGCGATTTCACGAGCTATAACATGCTTTGCATTGGATTGCGTATTGCACGATACCCACTTACCCAGGCAGACATATAATTTCCATATTTTCATGTGATCTTTTGCTGTAGTTGGATGATCTAGACGGATTTTCGAAGATAATTATTTTCAAAGTAAGTTAAAAACTTCATATTCATATTAACTATAATTGCCGATAGACTATTCCACTTTACTTAATCTTAGAAGCTAGAAGAATTGTAATTGATTTAGACGCAGTTTCTGCATAGTTAAGTTTAATGTTATTCGTACCATAAATCAGCTGCTCATTAGCTCATTCATTCGGGTAATCATTTTGGACAGACTATAATTAACCAGGTCTTTAAATTAAAAGGGGAAAGTTTCCACGTTGGAGGAAAGAGTACAAGTAGTAGTCCTAAATTACGACTACATTAGGTTGGAACTATTTTTAATATCTTGTGCTCTTAAGGAGTTCTAATCCTGTGGTACTATTTTAACATTAAAATTTTAACAGCCTATCGGTAAGTTAGGCGTTCAGGATGCCTCAACAACACACTCATCAGGGGAAGGGGATTGGACTCAGTGGGCTTACTTGGAGCAGTTTAAAGAAGAATCCAGCGGTAAGAAAACCAAAAATTAAATTACATAACTTTAATAACTTTACCAATATGATATCTAATTGAAGAACCTCTGTAAACATGCAATATATTGAATGTACAATAATTTGTTGTAGATTATTCCAATTTATGGATTGGTGGGTTTGGCCGTACTATTAGCCGGCGGTTACACTCTTCGACTGGCAACCAAGAACCCTGAAGTGACATGGAGTCGCAGGTCAAACCCAGAGCCATGGAATGAATACACGAATAAGCAATACAAGGTATGCTATTACATAAGAGGTAACAATGATTCTTTTTTTTCGACTGGACAATGGAAAAATTATTATATATCTGGTTTAGTTCCTGGCCACCCGCGATTATTCTGAGGGGTGCCCTGCCCCAGACTACAGGAAATAAGTCATCACCCAGTTGATCCTGTAGAAATGAAGCCATCGTTGAATTAACCGCCTGAGAAAAAGTTTATAGCTTCTGAAATAGTCCATGCGTTAGGTCTACTTTTATCGTTTCTTTCCGTATATTTATCATTAAGATGAAATGAAGATGTTCCATTTTCTGTTCTCTTCGTGAAGCAGTCCACAATTCCGGCAAAAAGGTTGGCAGTGTGTAATTCCAGGGGGTAGTTTTACATTACCTTCTGACAACCACTGTAAGCCGCATTATATTGTAGATGATTATGTATGTAACAATTATAAAATGCTTCAAGATGGTGGGTGGAAGAATCATTAAATAAAATGTAAGTAGAACAAGAATTTAATAATTTCTTCAACTTTCTAAGAATTTAATCTATATTTCATCCATACATTAAATATACATGGAGAAAGTTTTACAAACAACTAAATTCGCATAAATAGCACAGCAATACGGCATAATTAGATAAAAAGACGAAGCAGAGTTACAACTAGGTAATAATGTTGGTTAAAGCGGGTTTATCGGGAACTAATGGATAATTGATCCAAGTCATCTCCAGTCTGATTATTTTTTAATTCAGCTAATGTCTTTGCAAACTTTGACCAGTCGTCGGGTCTAGGATTTGCGAGTTGCTAAAAAAATACAAAGTGTAATTAGTAAATTGCAAATGACACATCTCACAAGCTTTCTTGTTTGAATCTAAAATTCAAAAAAAGAAATCTAAAGCTGATTTACCTCTCCCACATCATACACCCAAATTTTGCCCATGTCATCTCCAGCTGTAACGTGAAGCCCGGACTGAGTCCATGACACCCTATTCAAGGCGGCCGGTCCATCAACATGCACAGTTGCCGATGGCAATTCCGTATCATTATTCAAATTCCACAGATTGAGTCGACCATTTCCATCTACATCTGCAAACACTGAGGGATGGATTGGAGACCAAGCGACATCGTAAATATAGTCTCCAGTTACTTCAAAGGAATATATAGGTCTTGGTTCCTGCGAATAATATTTATCCAAAAAAATTACAAACCCCAAATCAAAATTTTAAAGTGAGAACACTTGAATTTGGGTTATACCTTTAAACTCCACAATTTCACGCTCCAGTCAAAGCTAGACGTCAAATATAAATGGGAGAAATCCACTGGACCAGGTACATTGTGTGGATTGATTCCAGTAACTGGTGCATAATGACCTTCGTAACAATCTAGTATTCCAGCCTTAGTTCCGTGTCGACAAGCTGAAAAAAATATCAAAAAATACATTGATCAAACATCCCAGAAAATTTGTCATAAATATTTACAATCAAAACTCCGAATTACCAGAATACACTGCTCCTTCCTCACTGCCAATGACAAAGTTATTCACACTCCCTTGGGGAAATGCGAGACAAGTAGCTGCAACCGCTTTATTCTGCCTATGCTGCAGATCAAGTATCTCGGATGGTTGTGCCAACATATCTAGCGACCAAGAACAAAGTTTTCCGTCCGTTGAAATACTGATGACATTGTGCGAATTCTGTGCTCCAACAACTTTCAAACAATAGACTGGATGCTATATTAAAATAAATAATAAATAGCACATTAATTTATATCAGAGACTTACAATTAGTTGTTCATCTTTAAAATACATTTTACAAATTCAACGTTTTAATTACAGTGTGCGCTGATGTAGTCAAAGGGCTACGCTGTACGGGAGTCTTTTTCTCAACTCGGTTATCCCACAAAACAATAGATCCAGAGTAGGTTCCACCCAAAACAAGATTAGGATGAAATCTGCAAACAAAATTAACCCGTTTAGCGTCCGCGTTTTAAAAACCAATTTCAACAATTTATTTACTCTTGTGTGAGAGTTTACTTAGCAAACGTAGTTGAAGTCACAGAACTCTGACAATGGAAAACGTATTCCGGAGATGGTTTCATAAACTTGGTATTCCAAATCAAACATACTCCATCAGGATCATGGGGTGAATCCTCATTGTTGGAATAGCTAGCAACCAATAGTTCAGGATATTGCGCGGACCAATCTAGCGACGTGACACAACGGTTCTTGGACCACTTCTCATCATAAAATACGCGATTCAATGAGAGCCTAGTGGCTGACTTTTCCTCCCTGTGTAATAACCACAGAAGAAATTAATTAAGGGACATTGAGAGACATAGCGTTCAACAAGCATTTTAGTTGAAGGCATACCCAGCATCATCCCCATCAGTAGTTTTCGCATAATCCACAAAAATATCTACGTTCTGTTCGCACAAAGCCCTTTCAAGAATCCTCGCTGACTTATCAATAAATCTCTGGAAGTTCGGGGACAAGATGATCATTTGCTTTTCCTCTTCGCTCAAATCCTTGGGCTTGGCTACTTTCGCCTCTTCCTCTTGTTTCGCTGCTTGTTCCGAAGCGGTGAGAGCTGGCTGTACATCCACCACCTGAGGAAATCCATGGGGAAGGATACCAGGAGGCAGCTTCGGAAGCCTATGGTCCATGGACAGGGACGACTCCTCTTCGTCCACTTGGCCATCATCAAAAGTTAATACTGTACCAGTAATAGCAACAACACACACCCCAAGATGCAGTTTAGCAAGTAGCGTTCATAAGCTAGTAGCGTCATTAAGTATTTTACTGAGAAACATTACAGGACTTTATACAAACTGACAAACGGTCGTCATACGTGTGTCATTCTATTCTTACGTATTAGGCGTAATGTGATAAGGTAAAAAATAGTAAAAGTAATGTACTATAGGATTTTACTAGTTCTTTCAGGTACACAACAGTCATACTTTCTCTTCAAACTAATGAAGTCTCCTACACTTTAATTAGGAAGCCTAGCCAATAACTTTACTTCTAATCCTAAATCAGTATCACCAACCTTTTCTAATTCAATTACGCAAGCGATATGTGTTTTGTCCTCGTATCTATTATTTTGTCGTCATTGATGCGGTGTTTTACGCTTCAAATTGTCGAGCAGTGAAAGTCAATGCTCACTTGCCAATTGTGAGCCGCAATAACATAATTTTTCATTCTTTCAAAGACCTAACATACTTAATTTTGCATTAAAACTTTTGACTAAAATCACATCACATTTTTGGATCTGAATAAGACTTTTTTCTTTTCTTTCAAAATCAATCTGGATTGTCGGGCGGGGCTAATTGATACTTTAGTTTATTTATTATGTGGTTTGTTAAATTCCATCTTCCTTTTGTTAGTAGTATACTTTTCCGATAAAGCTTAAACCAGACTCCATCCTGAGCAAAATCGATTTGTAAAAACTAGCTTGTAATTTGGACTTGTTAGTATGAAAACCCAGTATATTTGTTCCGCATCAATTGAAACCCTAATGACTTAATGTACGTAGCTCTAACATTAAGTCATCCGAAATTTCAAACCTTAACTGAAAATTGCAATGTTTAACCACACAGAAGCATCAATTGGACTAGGTACAACAAGTAGGGCACCCCCTCGGATATTTAAACTTAATTTAGTACACCATAAAAAATGTATAATAGGATGTTGGCATTTACGACAATGCTTTCCATACCCAAAGTTAACATCAGAAGACGATCTTCATATTTTTAAACTTCATCTGCGTTAATGCAATACGTACAGTCGCTGCATATCCGAGGGGGCTGTCTATTTGTAATAACATTAAACATCTACTACTCAACATGAGAATCAAACTGAAATGCAAGGACAAGACATTTGTGGAGCATCCTTTTTCCGTACTGTGCAAGAAGAACGGTGACTATTTACCAAAACTTTCACCAGCGTTTTACGGTGAAGTCTATATGGAAACAAGCAATATTTGGGAAAAAAGAAGGAGAAATCCAAGTGAAAAATTACTACCGCTCTACTAACCAAACAGGACTAAAAGACCAGAGCAATACAGGAAAACCGAAACTAATAAAAACCAAAAGATCCAAAGATTTTCAATCTTGATCTGTCTTCCCCCCAAAAATGTAATGCAAATTAAGAGTAATAAACTTATACCACACCACCACCACAATATAAATCAGCGAGTTTGGAATACTTGACTTAAAAGTTAATATAAGTACTGCACAAACTGCGTTGCTTGCTTGCGGCGGAAAGGTTAATTAGCAATATAAAAACATTCTTTCGCTTCAAAAGAGAAAATAGATTTGGAGAAATATGTCCTACCTGCGAACTCGTCATCCCATTCTAAACCAGGATTTAGATTGTACTCGTCTTTACATGTGGGAAAAACAAATACAAAAAATACATATTTTTTGAAAGCCGTTATTAGAACATTCATCGCCAATTTTTCTCTTCATAATTATTTAGCATTTACAAATTTCAATCTTTTAAATTTTTCACCTATCTTGAAATGAAATTAAGCTCTTTTGAACAAAAACAAATGATTAAAATTTAATTTTTTAGTCATTCTGTTCACGTCATTTCAAATGTACAATGTTAGTAAAATTGAAAAAAAAATTAATCAAACTCAAAATTGTATAAAAAATAAAAATCTGTTTACAGATTACAGAGATACAGCGTTGCAAAAAGTGAATTGCTGCTTTGCTTTGGGATGAATACTTGTATTTACACACAAATTGAGAAAGCAAAGTGCCACATTAATTTCCAGTGCACTTTTCCAATTGTTCAGTAATTTAATTATATTTACACATTTGTAACAATCCTTCAGTGTACATTAGCAACTGAAGCGGGTTTGTTCTCATTGTTTGTATATTTACATTGATTAAACAGCAGCTTTTTTTAGCCCATTAGAAGTTTCAGAATGGACAAGACTGTTTCATGGGATGACTTTGGGTTTGCAAATATATTTTTCGGTAGCAGTAAATGGTCACGGAAGAATAATAGAGAAAAAAAGGAAGAAAATCGAGCCAAAAACTCAAAGTGGAAACAAAAGGGAAATTTCTTACAGCAAGTCGCAATCATAGCGGTTTCAAGGCAATAAAAAAATTAAGTAGCCCCATACAAATCTCAAGAATAAAGTTAGCCCCAATCTAACTGTTTGCCAAAACCAGGATCCCCAAAATTACAACAAAAAACGGATAAGGAAACTTAACACCTATTCTAACTGAAAGCAATGAAAAATGGAGGAGGGAAAAATGTTTTCAAATTATAAATAAATCAACTAAAACCTGATTCTGATATAGCCTTATTATGACGTATTGATGGGAGCAAATTCCGATGCTACGAAGTAAAAGTAGCACAGCTTAAATCAAAATTGATCTAAAATATACCTGTGCTTATTTAGTTTTAAAAATTCGTAGGCATATATTTTCGCAACTTAAATATAATAACCGATTTTTAGCTATAAAAATTCCTTCGCATAATTAATGAATCGCGGATGAAGTAATGCGAATGAATCACAAAAAGATTTTTTGTTTCAAAAAATAAAGTCATTCATACATTCTGCATTCAACTAAAAGTGTCATTTTCCTAAGGTATAAAATAGTGAGTTCGTTAAACTGTTCATGAAAGTTAAAGTTTTGTCATTCGGTACGTACAGTGCAGTTCTAAAAAATCTTACTGAGAGTTACTACAAAACACTCGACTAACTTGTTTGTTAAGTGAAAGTCACGTACGGATTAGTAAGTAAAATGGAGAAAACAAAGAAAGTAGGTAATACACTAGCACGACAAGAAGATTACGATACACTATGATGATGGATGGACACATTAAGACTTACCGTAATAGTCGAAGGCATGAGCTATCAAAAATCAAAGAAACAAGAAAAATCCATATCATTACATTAAGTACACTTAAAACTCTAAAAAGGTACACTAGGTAAGGTACAACGTGAACAAATATCTCTCCAACATCCATACTTTCCATGAGGAATGCAAACAAAATTACATCATTCATGCAATAGCAATCATACGCAAAAATCATAATGGCAAAAATATCCATGCAATTTTTAACTGCGAAAGTAATACGAATATCACGCCTTTTCCATCCATCCAGTTTATACTAGGTTTCACAGATTTTTTTAAAAACTATTTACCAACTCTTAGTGCAATTAATTGTGACTCGGTGCAAAAACAATCTTTCACATTTATCTCATGCAAACAAACAGATTAATTCAAACAAAAATGCTTCAAAGTCATGCAATAAACGACACTTTCAAGTTTTAGCAAACCAACAAAGACAAAACATTAAAGAAGAGAAGTTCTATAAGATTTACATTTATGAGAAAAAGTTTCTGTCATAAATAAGTAGTTTTTTTTAGTCTGTCAGCCTAATTCGCAAACCCAAAGTTGCTCCCATAATCATTCTTATCAATAAGTAACTCTGTAAAAGTTAAAAAGGGAAATAGTTTTTGCCTTCTGTATGCCAACATTTTTTGTTAAGTTTAAGTAAAATCTAAATATTTGTAATTATTTTTAAATCGCGCGTAGGTTTATTAATTTTAGTGTTTATATTTTTATCCCGTTCATAAATTAGGTAGACAAAAGACTAACGAAAAAGTGTAAAATGCGGTGCATTTCATTTTGTGCTTCTTTATCAAAAGCGTGCCTCTCTGTTTAGTTGTACAGATTCGAGTGGACCAGATTATCAAACGCAGTTCAGGGATAACGCAAACAGTCATTCTATCAACGAGAAGTTTTGAAACATCAAGGTATTATTGAAACTAGACACATTTTTTAAAAAATTAGAAATTTCAGCAAGTGAATCTTGCAAAAAGCTTCAAAATCTCATTGTGCTGCTGAAATACAAACATTTGGGATATCTTTCCAAATTTTTTAACATCAAATTTTGTTTACGTACCTTTTCTCGGTTTCAGCCAAATATCATAGAATGCTTTGCAATTTATAAAAAATAGAAACCAATCAACGTTAACTTTGAATTAGACAAATGTTTTGTGGGGTTTAAGGTTCTTGCGTGTTGAAATTCTAAAAAATAAAGTGCAAGTAAGGAATCTATTGAGAAGTTCAAAAGGTGGATTGTGTATTGTCAGGTACACTTTTTATCAAACATGATCTTCGCTAGAAACGATACTGCAGCAAAGTACTTGCTCTTCGCCTCATATAATGGCAGCAACTTATAAACATAATCAGTTGAAGAGAAGATCCCGTTTATTTTACATTCTTTGCCATTAATTAAACGGCAAACTTCCCAGAAGGAAACCGAACCTAACCCATAACCAACAAACAAGTCAAAGAAGAATTTTTCTTTGTAACGGAAGAGAAAGCAAAATGCAACTGAAAGTAACTTATTTCATTTTTGTCAGTTTATAAATTTAACGAAAAGTATAATTGATGGCCGTTAGAGTTTGTGATGTGAGGTGCATAATTCGAAACATTTGAAAAATTGAAAGCCCGAAAAAAGTTTAAATTAAACGTTATTAAATTATCATACAGAAACAAAAGTTTGCTTCGTGCGCAAAACCTTGTTAAAATAAATTAGCGCAAAACAAAACAACAAGCATAGATTCAAGAAGAAAAGCTTACAGTCTCTATGATCGGTTCCGGTCTGGGCGGTTTGGGTCTCTTTGGTGTAAGTGACCTTTTCTTGAGTTGGAATGTTTGTCTGGGTGACCTGAGATACGGTCAACTTTGCTCGGCGTCTGAAGTAAAAATAAAGGATTTTCAGTTTCCATATGAAAGTCTTCATTCTACGCAAAGCAAGTCTATATTACTTTGCAAGTTCCTCCGCCTTAGCTGCAGGATCCAACTTTCCCCCACTGTTAGCGGTTGCCAGGCTAGTATCCGGAGTCAGCGAAGCAGACGAGTGATCCTCTGAAGATGTATTCAGCCTGGAGACCCTAACGGACACGGGTTCAATATCCAACTTGGACAGTAGAGCATCCACATCTTCTAAAGATGAAGGACCTGGTTCTCTCCCAGAACCTAGGCTACTTGGGTCTCCCTAAAAGAGAAAGTATAAATTTGCAAAGAAAATTTGGACAAACTCTAAGTCAACGTATCATTTTAGTATGCGTATGCAGGCATTTAGCTATAACGAAAAGGGAAAATGTTTTTATCACAGACTTGTAACCTCCTAGCTCTTTGTCTTTCTTTCTCAGCTCGCAATTCCTTCAAAGCTTTGAGCTTGGCTTGCTTTCTCTCTTTCTCAATTTTCCAATCACGAGATCCGGGTAACATGTTTTTGGTTTATTTTATTACTATCAGGTTAAGTTTTTCAGTTTATAAATAATCAAGCATTACGGATTTTTATTAACCAAACCAAAACACTTAGACACTAGTCAGTGATCCCTGTCAGTCACTAACGATTACCTTTCACTACTTTAAATGTCAAAACACAACCAACACCACCAAATGCAATCTAAAGACTAAGAGCATCGGAAAATATTTCTTCCTCCTACAAAACCAATCCATTCTAGGAATTTCTACGTCTTTAACTTCGGTGCAAACAAGAATATAAAAAAATTACTTCCGAACGAGCTCCAACTCCAAATTGTTTTATTAAGAGATATTTAGAGATTAAAAGATACATCTACATCACTTTCAATACGCTTCACGAAATTACGAAACAAACTGAAAATGTGTAGCATCCATCAAACCGAAACATAAGAATTTCAGAATTTCTTGATGAAAAAATCTGTTACATCTTGTTGATCCTTAAGAAAACCAGCTCAGCTCTATTAGATTGATCTCTGCAAACTTTCTGACTTTTCTGCACGATTCTATTACAGTATCTTAATCTTATCTATTCCATCATTCCATTAAGACTTTGAAATTTTCTTGTCAATTTATGTCTTCACAGCAGAATAGTTTCACCTGATTCACGTTCACCTGTCTACACTTTGTGCTTGGGAATGAGTTTCGGGTTTGGCTGGTGAATACCCTGTGAAAAGAAAGTCTACTAGGGAGCACGAACGTGATGCAAGTGATGCAGCTCAACTTTTTCAACTTCACAAGAGTCATTTAGAAATCAGGTACTGCAGGTGAAATACAATGCAGAGAGAAGTTTAATATGTTTTTTAACAAAAAATAATGGCATTGTACATAACAATACAATATAATGGTATGTAACCTATAGAAAACAGAATACACTATGATATTTTATAGATCTACGAATAGAACAGAAGGAGAGTCTGTAAAAAATGCTAAAAATGGAACCTATTCACCAGCCCCTTGTTCTTTATACTATGCGGATGAAGCCTTTTAAACAGCGTCTGTCTGCCATGCCAAAACCGCACATTTTTTATGATGATAGAACAGGAAGCACGCTTAATGAGTACATTAGGGCTACCTGAATACTGCAGGTATTTTAGAATTGGGCAGTACTACAGCTAGCACTGAATTCTGACATTGACGATCTAGGATTGGCCAGGTTTGGTTAGACTAAAATATTTTCTCTCTTTCTGGCTTTGGTCTTTTCAGCAGCTTTAAATAATTAGGCTTGAATGAGATGATGATAGCAGCTGTGTTTGAGAATAATGGCGATATGATGATGATCATTACTGATGTGGATTAGTGCTGCACGATGGCGATAAAAATAGACCTGGCAGAACAGTTAGTTGAGATGAGATGGAAATGAAAATTGACTTAAAGCTATCTATAAGACTACTTGTCTACTTCGTATTAGTCAGTGTCTCTTTCGCGGTTCGTTTGCGTGATCCACAGAGAAGCTACAACAAGCCAAGAGAACAGAACACAATACATCATAAACTAATTTGATGGAAGTACATATAGCTCTATAATATCATTCGAATAATTAGTTTGGTAGAATAGACAAACACGCTTTTAACTGGCTGTTTTCCCTTGCCCCATCATCATCAACTTAAGACTGCAAAAATACATTCATTTAAGTACACATTGACAAAATGCATGGTGATAGAATGATGATAAGTAACATTTGAATCCGAAGTGACAGCATGATAATAAGAAAAATTGCTGTATACATGCATATTTACTTACTTGTTAGTCTTTAGCACAATTTATGAATGCATATTGCATGTTCGGTGTTTGCAGTTTGCCTTCGGCCTACAGTTCCATAGGCGTTACACGCTTATTCATCAATATTCATTCATTTCATCTATTTTTATCAGATAAAAAATAAAAACAATCTTAATAGAAATTCAGAAATCAGAAAAGATTAACCAGACATGATAGTGGCTACACATTATTATGAATAATTAGGTCGTTGTGCTATAATTCTGTCGTAATCTTCTAAATATTGAGCTTAAAATTACTTATAGTTAGATGTAGATGTAATCATGATGCAAGTCTTTACGTTATTTCTACCATGCGAATAGCTTCTCTTAAAATTTTCTAAATTGTCAGCAAGGGCATATAAATAAATTTTATTTTCAGCCATAAGCCCTAACTGGTGGACAAAGTTGGTCTCTTCATCCCCACATGATTATTTTTTTCATTCCAGATTTTGTAAATGATCCCAAAAATATTTGAATACGTTACCATGAGAATCCATGAGCAAATATGTTTTTGAATTATGTTTACTGGGAAGTATCTTGTATCACATGGAGTCATGGATACTTCCCAATCTACCACATACGGAGACTTGTACTCGGAGAAAGTAAAAAAAGAAAAGTCCTTCTTTCTCCGATCTGGGTTTGCAATGACAATGCTATTTAACGTGACCGGCTTCCGTGTAGCCTCTAACTTGTGCTATGCTTTGATTTGATTGGATGTGACTTGACATGCTATAGGTACTGAAGTAACCAAGCCTAGGCCCGATTGTAGTAAAATTGGCAAAATATTTCTATGAGTGTTCTGTAAAAGATGTTTTAGTCTGACCTATCCCTGATTACAACTATGATTTAGTGGAAGATCCAGAATAATTAATAATCAAAATGATAAAGTATCACAATCTTTAAACAATCAAGGTAAATAGAAGCCAAGATCTCATAAATTAAATTAGCGACATGTGAATTGAAGCATAGCCATTATAAGCCAAGAAGCAAGGTTTTTAGACAAAAGATAGAAAAAGATTTACTCTGAGGAAACCAACGACCGTTTCTAATCGTATCTTCAACAAATCTTTGTTGGACTTTATCCAAACAATACCGAATCCAGAAATGTAGGTAAATAATCAAATATCAAAATAGAATACCAGTAATGCAAATAAATACCACTAACACACCAACATGAGGAATGCTTATCTAGAAATTTAAAAAAAAGTATCAAAGATCCACTTACCGCAGCCCCTTTTAAAAGTTGTTCTTTTTCCTTTTTCTTCCTTTCCTTCTCCTCCCGCAAGGCATTTAACTTTGCCCTTTTCCTTTCCAACTCTGCTTTCCTGTCTCTATCAGCCATTTTTTGTATTGATTACTGGCGTTAAATAAACAACCGCATCCACCTACGACTATCACCCACACAAAATCTAAATACAGTTAATTTTGTCAGTAGTGCATTTATATAGTTAACTGTCAATTCACATTTTAATTCCCGAAAACTAAATCGCGTAAAACTTTGCAAAATTATTTAGTTCCACACCCTAACCTAAACCCTAAACTTAAACACCTGACCTACCGGTAACCTTCCAACTCAATGTAAACACAGACAGGATCAATACAGGATTCAGTTCAATTAAAACTTGGCACTTATAATCTAAGGGTTTACTATTTTGGCAAAGATTTACTCTGTGAATTTCGGATGATACTTTTGTTATTCTTATTTGCTTTAATACCAAGTACCTTTAGTGAAAAGTATTAGTTTCAATTTCAGCACTTAAATATCTAGGCTGATTTTGTGTATAGAGGATACATACCAAAAACTTTATCATGTTCTTACGTCACTTTAAGTCAGTTGCTTTACAGCTCCGTTCTTCTAATGTTAAAAATACGGACTTTTACTTCACTGACTACATTGCATTGTTGTAATGCTGTAAGTGCTTTGCTTTTCTTTCCCTAGAGGTCTTGGTCTTTCTTCACATCCCTTCTTGAATGATGATGGATATAGTTAAGCGTTATTTAGGTGTCTTTTTTACATTATTCCTTTCTAACATAAGCCCAACCCTATATTCCGCATTATGATTCATCCTTCATTTTGGCTAGTCGTGCTTGATCTATTTTTCCATTTTTTTACCCTTCTACCCCCACCATAGCACCGAAAGGTTTTAGTTTTAGAAGGTGTAAGGATAAAACTCTTTTATGAAACTGATGAAATGAAAGGAGAGGATTAACTTGGGTGTTTTGAATACATTAGAGCGTAACCATTTTGTTGGGGACAAGGGGTTCACTGTTCACTCATCAAAAGTCAATTCAAAGTCAAAGCCTAACATAACGTATCTTTCAACAACTGAAAGTACATTGCATTTTTTGAGGGTGCTTGTTTAATGCAGAGTAATGAGGATTCGTAAATTCTTCTGCACAAATAATGAGAGATGGAGATGACTATTCATTGCCTTTGTTCTTTACGTGAAAAGGGAAGCTAAAATCTATAGAATTATGGGTATGAAAAAGCAGCGGTCGGTTTGGTATGCATATTTTGGCCAATTTGAAATGGCTTGCTTGAATTTAACCCGCTTTAGGTATTTCGGACGATATAGCATCGATTTAATCCACTACATAATTTTATTAATTACGTAAAAAACCATTATTGCATTGCTCTCGAACATTATGCATCGATACATTTTTATTCGAGACAAGGTAGCACCTATGAATTAAATTTTTAACAAGAAAATTATTATAATTATTCCGCCAAAAATAATTTTAATTTTTAATGCGAGCTTCAATCCATTGGGAAAAGAAGGAGACATCAGTATACACTCCGTAAAGTTCAGGACGAGCACAACCCTATTAAAAATCGTTTTTGAGCAACTACGTTTTTTTTAAACAATTATGATTCTTTGAAAGGTGATCTTACATATCCCCAAGAAGTGATTCCTCTAAGATACCCATCACAAGCCAAAGGACCACCGCTGTCCCCTTGACAACTGTCCTTGCCTCCTTCCTTCAGCCCAGCGCAGATCATTCTTGATGTGATATCATCTTCACCGTAGCTGGACTTACAATCTGACGGACTTACAATAGGGACACCTACAGTTCGAAGTGTGGATGACGTGGATCCTCCTTCAGACGTTGTTCCTGTTTAAGAAATTTACTTGGGTTAGTGAACGCTATAACGTTTATTACCGAACAGTGAAAATGAGAAATTGTTTTTACCCCATCCAGTAGCGGAGCACATAGTGCCAGTCTTGAGTTCTTGACCTGGAGCTGGCAAACGAATGGGAGTAATACAATCAGGTTCCAAATCCAAAGGTCTCTCTAACTGTAATATTATAATATGAAAATTGGTTTATCTCCACTAAAATTTGGTTGGATCTTTAAGAAAAACATTCTTTTTGGTATGCTTACCCTAATGACTGCGATATCAAAGTCGACGTCTCTTGCATTGTAATTTTCGTGGACAGTAATATTGGCCACATTCCTGCGAACACCCTTCCGTCCGGAAGAGTCCAACTGGTGAGTCCCAACGATAACTGATAGCGCTGAAGCTGATCTGCCGTTAACGCAGTGCCCAGCAGTGATAATGTAATTCTCATTTGCGATACTTCCCCCACAAAAGTGGGAGTATCCTCCAGTCATCAAAGATTTTCTCTGGACGGAAACTTGATACGGGTAATGCGAACACGCCTCTACGGGCTCACCTCCAACAATTTTTCCGGTGTATCTTCCCTTAAACTGAACTTGGTCCTTAACCCGTTCAGGGAACTTGGGCAGTGAGGCAAAGCTCAAAGCTGGAAGCAAGATTTTAAAAGTTAATTTTTATTTAACTTGAAGTAATTTTGAATAAAATTTACCAATCAAAAAAATTATTACTTACCGACTAAAGAAATAAAACAGAAACCTTGTACGAGCAGCATTTTTATGCTTTTAATGCAATAACGGCACTAGCAAACGGGAAGAGACGTGGTGCTACCTCTGCTTCCAGAAAAGGAGTGAGCTTGATGTCAACAAACTGATAGCTTTTTTCTCCACATTTTAAGTTTGTATTTTGTCCGTTTTAAAATAATGATTCTACATTACAGAATGTTACCAGTCGCCGACCATCGACCCCCTAGGCCTTACAGGACTTACCATTGTTCTTTCTCTTATTTTTCCCAACAAGTCAGTGGCCTAACACAGACAGGTACTCATACAAAGTCTCCTGAAGGTGACTTAAAAAGTCTTTGGCGGACATTTCCTTAATAGTTAGGAAAAGGGTTGCCTAAAAATAGTCATCAAGATAAGCTGTATAATCCTTTTACAGGACTTGAATGCCTGCGATTAAAGTCAACGGATGAAAAAAAGTTACTGAGACATTCCATGTCACACCTGTCTGTCTTTTTAAGTTGAAACCAAACCAACAAATAAACTGACCCATGTTGTCCCATGAAAAGGCATTTATAATCCTCTAGAAAAATACGGCAGCATTCAAATATCTGTCTAAAGTTTTTATTCAACATTTTATTCGTAACTCTAAAAACAACATATAAGCTGACAGTACAAAACATGACATGATTCGTTACAATCATCCAGGTTTTCGAAAGCTAGATAAATGCACATTCTTTTATTTTAAACTATTTATATCGGGTTTCGTTTCAATGTAACAGCATCCGGCAAAAAAAATGAATCTATTTTAAACAATTTTTCTTTTGGAAGATAACATATAGCGGCATAATACACTTCTTTCTTTCAAAATTATGATTAATTTCAAATATTTGTTTCGATCGATCCAATCTAAATCCTTTTCTTATCTCAATTAATAGATTGATTTTCATGTATCAAGTGATTTGTACATTATGTACCATACAGTTCTCTCTTCTTCGTTAAAGTAAATCGATTTGAGTTATATGTACCAAAATAGCAACATAAATAGTTTAAACATTTTTTTGGTTGAACTGTACACAATTTTTACACACAGAGTAATAACTATATAGTTCCATTCACAATGCATCCTTTCATTCTCTACTAACCACTACACAAATTGTGTCTGATAAATTATCTCACAGGCTGAAAAAATTCAATTGACTACATAATCCATTTCACTATAAGATGGCTACATTGTCAGAAATACAAACACTTTTTTTCAACTCCATCCATATAAGATGCTACATTACTTATCCTATGTGTACAATATTGCAAAGGAGTTTCAATATCAACAACAACAACAATGAAAATGACAATCGAGGTTCTTAAAGACTAATTTAAATCTCCTTCAATAATAATAAAGTTTTAACTCTGTTTAGCATACATAAATAGTTAATGTCTGTACAAGTTTATGTCTATAGTTTATAGGCGTTTACAGGGATTACAGATTACATCCTTTGTCTCTTACAGCTTGTCGAAATATTGTAAATCTTAAAGTTGTATGAAGTGAACGTTCAAATTACAATAAGAATCCAACAGTTTACGTCGCCAACTACAAAATCTAAAAATACATTGTATCTTTCATATATTATTTCTGTAAGGTTCCTGATTTCATTTGCATATATCAAGTTATCATTGAAGACCACTCTATTGTTTATAACGGAAAAAAGTTTGTATCTTTGTATACCTATAATATATTTATATAGGCCCATTCAGGATCTATATTATGCCTGAGGTCAGTGTTGTCTCCACGAAAAAACTATACAATGAAGTAAACCTATTTTATACATTTACTTTTTAGCTTAAACATTTAGAATAATCTTGGAATTATTTATCGCTTGACAAAATAAAGCATACAACAACTCTGGACTACAATAATATACCGTTTCCTTTCCAAAACAACTTAATCTCCGCGATTCACCGTTTTTTCTTATTCCTCAAGTCAAACTCAACCTTTTAAAACTATATTTACCTTTTAAAAAATTACTAGACCAAGTTGGCAAATGGCTTAAATTATGAAGAACATTTTGTTGTAAATGAACTGTTTTATGAAGAAACTGCAATGACATGACCTTCCTACACTCATTATTATAATAGTGAAAATAAAGTTAGCAATATTAGTACAAAAATTGTAATTTAAATATATATTCTTGATTTGGCTAAGCTTTCATAAAAACGACTACATTATTTTCACCGAGTAAATGTCTCTCGCCGTTCAAAAATGTTAAAATGAACAGTTTCTCAAGATAAAGCATAACAGTCAACAACGTGAGTACAGTTTGATAATTAGACAATTTTTTTTGGAGTACCGATTCCACTTAAACCCATAAGAAGACATTTTTCTTTGCATGTTTTTTTTTCGGAAAGTAAACTCTGGAAATAGGTCTAGTAAGGAAAACGTTAGTTACTTTGCAATAAAGAAGACATTCTTTAAGGTATGTACAAGGACACGTCAAAGTATATAAATCATGAACTTTGTTAACAATATTTTTTTGTCATAATTGTATTTCATAGAGTCAACCTAATTTTTTGTAAGTACACTCCCACATCGTTTTTTATACAACGAGGTCTACAGTCACTTAAAGTCAAGGGACCAATTTGTTTAGTATGCAAAAAGAATCTCTTTTCTCGACCAAATTATGTCTAATCTTTTGAATCTTTTTGTTCGTATAAATTTTTACGGATACTGTGTAAAATATTATTATTATTACGTTTTTTAATCGCAAAATGATTGAGAATTGCATAATAACTATAGTTTGGAAGAAGTGTATTTCATTGAAAGAATAATTTCCTTTTTGTAATATTTTTAACGATTTTTTTTCTCATACTGAAGCGAGTAGTATTTCTTGTCTAAAATTATGAATGGACTGGACTTGAACAAATGGCAATTATATATTGGCTATACCGATTATGTCATAAATGATCATTGATCACGCAACTTTCTCTAGGCTATTTTTTCCAGCTGGTTGGATTTTTAGATAACGATAGCCTTTTGCCCGTCCTAATATATAATCACACAGTCCAATCTAAGTTGTACACGAAAAGCAAGTTTCGTCAAAGAAAAAAGAATTGTTTCTTGAAATAATGAAGCGGCTTTCACATTCCTCTCTGCCCTCCCGACTTTCTCTCAATTTATGATCTCTCAAGAGTGTTCTCAATTTTACAACGATACGAGCACTGGCTCAGATTCAAAACAGGTAGCAAAGGTCAATCATCTAGTTGTCAGACTGTTCGGTATTCCAAAGAACTGGATGTATCTGTAAACAGAAAAACAATGAACGATGCAAAAACTCCGAAAGAAGACTTTCCTAACTTTTTCTTAGGAAAACAACCCTAGCAGGAAAAGGATAAAAGGACAAAGTGAAGGATATCAAATGCCACAGGGTTCTTTGTCCTTCGCAGTTTATTCGGCTTTAGAATAGAGATACTTTATAAAATAATTTATTTGCTGCAGAAAAACTTTAAATCCTACAACGTAAATTAAAACTGTCGTTTTTATAATTTCCGGTCTTTGAAGTAGAAAGGTCTGAACTCTAGTTTTATAGCTGACTTGTTTTAACTGCACAAATAAATGCCTAGAAATTAAACATGGTAAACATAAAATGAGGTAAGGTGCTCCACACATCATGATAGATCCTGTCTTAACGACACTTCCTAATCACCTAAAAAACCGATAAATGATACAATTGTACTTTAGCTTAAATCGTAGTGTGATTATCTTTCATAATGTTTAAACCATAAGTAATGAAGACTTGTGATGATCATTCTATCCCTATAGAATCTTTAAAAATAGTTCGTAGACTATAGTACTTTCCCCTAGAGTAGAAAAAGAGATTACGTCGTTTACAAAAAAAAAAGAAAACAAAAGAACTCAAGCTACTCAAACTGATTATTATAACTCAAGCCGACTTATGATATCCTTGACTCGGTTCAGGAATGGGGCGAAATGAACGGAATTAGCTTCCTGCATTGCTTTAACTTCATTCATGTACTTGTCAATTGTGTGAATGTTTGGAGGCTCATGCGTTCCTGGTAAAGGGAGCGAGGCGAAACTTGAAGCGAGCACACTCCGAAGTCGATTCAGGTTCTGACTCAACATTTCGTTTTGAAGTTTTTGCTGTCTCATCTCATGCTCCATCCGTTCAATTTCTGCTTGCATTTGCTCCACGTGCTTTTGAAGCGTTGCATTCTGCTCTTCACATTCTGAGACCGATTTACGTAGC